>CATOUR010000417.1:0-99252 GCA_951848785.1 Callosobruchus maculatus
AAGTAATAAAATACGGTCAATAACAAAACCGATATTCCCGTAAGGCGTAGAGAATATCTGTGCATTCTTATAATGCTTATCAATGACAAAGGTCATTGATTCCAGCGCGGCATTAACCCGTAGTTTTTTCAGAAAGTAAATGCTCAGGCGCGCATCAAGAATATCAAAGCTATCATTCATTAACTTAGGTAGCTTATGCCATGGTCGGCCGAGTTTACTCACATCAATCTTTACCAGATCAGGAAGGTTATTCTGCTGGTGGATTCTGATTCGTTCTGAAGCAGGGTACATGTTTATTCCGCTTTGATAACAATTCCTGGTATGACCATAACGTAAGGGTGAAGACCTGTATGACCCATCACGAAAATTTCTTCTGCCAGCATTTGAGTTTTGAAATCGTTGTGACGCTTTTCACTGGCACCAAAGGCGCGTTGCCTGTCGAAAACCCATATGCCTTTTTATTCAGGCTGAGAATTAGACCTTTCTCTTCATTTTATTGCAAGAGTGCGTGGTTTATTAATCCATTATTTTTCCGGTTGAAAGTAGATTAATGTTATTCGTAACTTAATGAATTTAAATGGTTAATTTTTTAATATGCATTAAAGATAAGACAATTCTTAGGCGGTGCGTATACTAGGCAACATATTTTCCAGGAAGGTTCCTTTCCTCGGGATAATAAATCTAAGTTCTAATCTTTTTTAACATTATTTAAACGTTTTAATTATCCATCCAGCAATGGAAGGACAATTGTGGATGTTAATAAAGGTGTGGCGAATTCTTGTTTTTAAGTTCTTTTAATGGTACTCCAGCATGAACATTATCATTGAACGTGAAGACCGTAATGGAGAGGAGTTTATTGCCGTTTCCCCTGCCAGTGTGGGTGTGATGTCATTAGCCCGCCGCGTTGCTAAATATAATGTGTCAGTCTTGGTCACCGGCGAGACGGGAACAGGTAAAGAGTGCGTCGCCAAATATATTCATGAGCATGCCTGCGCCAATGGTGCGCCGTATGTTGGCGTTAATTGTGCCGCGATCCCGGAAAGCATGCTGGAAGCCATTTTATTCGGCTATGAAAAAGGGGCTTTTACCGGGGCGGTCGCCAGCGTGGCCGGAAAATTCGAGCAGGCTAATGGCGGAACGCTGCTGCTGGATGAAATTGGCGATATGCCTTTATCACTACAGGCAAAGTTATTACGCGTATTGCAGGAGCAGGAAGTTGAACGTCTGGGAAGCCATAAGCGTATTCCTCTCGATATTCGTCTGATTGCCTCCACCAATAAAGATCTGCAACAGGAAATCGCCGAAGGCCGTTTTCGTCAGGATCTGTTTTACCGTATTTCGGTCGTGCCGATCCATATTACGCCGCTGCGCGAACGCAAGCAGGATATTTTGCCGTTGGTTCAGCGTTTTATTACCAAATATCGCGCCTTCCACAAGGGCAATGTTCGTCTGAGCGACGATGCCCGTCACGCGCTGCTGAACTATGACTGGCCGGGCAACGTGCGTGAACTTGAGAACGTGATTCAGCGGGGCATGATCCTCGGCAACGGTGATGAAATCAAAGCCGCCGATCTCGGGCTGGTTGCGTGCGCACCCCTGCCGGCAAACCCGGCTGTCGGGGTGATGCCCGCCTATCGGGAGCAGGACAACAGCTCAGCCATACGCGACGTTAAGCTGCACGGCCGCATGGCGGAATATCAGTACATCATCGACCTGTTAAAACGCCACAAAGGCAACAAATCTAAAACGGCAGCGTTTCTTGGCATTACGCCTCGCGCGCTGCGTTATCGCCTTGCGTCCATGCGTGACGAAGGTATTGATATTGAATGTTATTCCTGAGGCCAGAAAGGAACAAATCATGGACAAAATAGCTGCCGCAGGTATTAACAGCGCGCAACAGGCGCTTCTGGATCGTATGCAGCGCACGGCCTCGCTGGCCTCTTCCGGCGCGGTTAACCTTTCCCCCACGATAGCGCCGGCTGGCGACGCGTTTACCCGTACGGCGCCGGTCTCTTTCGCGCGCGTGCTGAACAGCGCTATCGATAACGTCGATGCATTGCAGCACAGCGCCAGCGCAAAGCAAACCGCAATCGATATGGGGCAAAGCGACGACTTAGCCGGCGCAATGATTGAGAGCCAGAAAGCCAGCGTGGCCTTTTCGGCCATGATGCAGGTGCGCAATAAGCTCAACAGCGCGCTAGACGAAGTGATGAACATCTCGCTGTAAGGTTTGTACCGTGTTAAACAAAATCAAAGCTCGTCTCCCCGCTCTCTCTCTGCCCTCCGGCACTAACGCACCTAAACTGCTGGCGATTGCCGGTGGTGCCGTGCTGGCGCTCGGGATCGTCGCCTCGCTGTGGAACCACAATCAGGGCTATGTAGCCCTGTACGGCGCGCAGGAACAGATCCCTGTTTCGCAGGTGGTGGAAGTGCTGGGTGCAGAAAACATTCCTTATCGCGTTAACCCCGATAACGGCCAGATCCTGGTCAGTGAAGGTAAGCTGCCGCAGGCGCGTATGGCGCTGGCGGCGAAAGGTATTAGCGCCGCGACGCCGGACGGCTACGAGCTGATGGATAAAGAAGAGATGCTCGGCAGCAGCCAGTTTATTCAGAACGTGCGCTATAAGCGCAGCCTGGAAGGCGAGCTGGCGAAAAGCATCATGGCGCTGGATCCGGTGGAACACGCCCGCGTGCATCTCGGCCTGAGCGAGTCCAGCTCGTTTGTTTTGACCAACAAGCCGAACAGCAGCGCGTCGGTGATCGTGCAGCTGCGCTACGGCAAACGGCTGGATGAACAGCAGGTGGCCTCGATTGTGCAGCTGGTCTCCGGCTCCGTGCCGGGCATGGCCGCAGGCAGCGTACGCGTGGTTGACCAGGCGGGTAACCTGCTTTCAGACGGTATTGAAGGTCCTGAGGGCAAACGCCCCGGCAACGAGGTTGTGCAGCACATCCGCGACGATACCCGCAAGAACATCACCACGCTGTTGACCTCCCTGGTGGGCGAGGGGAACTTCCGCATCAGCGTTGCCCCGACCGTGGATTTGAGCCGCGTTGAAGAGACGCAGGAGCGGCTGGGCAAAGATCCGCGCGTGAGCGATGAGCAGATAAGCCACGAAAACAGCACCAACGAAATGGCGTTTGGTATTCCCGGCTCGCTAAGCAACCGTCCGGTGAACCAAAATCCGCAGGCGGCCGCGGCTCAGGCCGCGGGCCAGGCAGCGCCTGCCGCGACGAATACGACGGAAACAACCGCCCGGGATCCGCGTTCCCTGAGCAACCGTAGCCAGGAGCAGCGCAAGTATGCGTTCGACCGCGACATCCGCCATATCCGCTACCCCGGCTATAAGCTGGAGAAGCTGAGCGTGGCCGTGGCGTTGAACCAGAGCGCACCCGCGCTGGCTAAGATCACGCCCGAGCAGCTGACCTCAATTACCCGCCTGGTAGAAAGCGCCGCCGGGATCGATAAACAGCGCGGTGATGCGTTAACCCTGGACGTGCTGACCTTTACCCCTCCGGTCAGCCAGGACCCGGTAGTCGGGAAATGGTGGAAAGATCCGGATATGCAGTACTGGGCGCAGAACGGCGGTATTGGCCTGCTGCTTCTGCTGACGCTGCTGTTCGGCGTACGGCCGCTGGCCCAGCGATTGGGACGCCGCGAGCGCGTGGTAAACGCGGTCGAGCAGGACGATTCAATGCTGCTGACAGACGATTCTCCTGCGTCGGAAAACGGGCTTTCCACGCTGTCGAAAGCGGGCTTTAACAATAATGACGATCTGCTGCCGCCGCAAAGCTCCGGCCTGGAAACCAAGGTGGAGTATCTCCAGGTTCTGGCCCAGAGCGAAACAGAGCGCGTGGCAGAAGTTCTGAAACAATGGATTAACAGCAATGACCGAAGCAACAGCAAACCGGACCAGTAACGCCAAAGGGCGTAGCCGCCTGGAGCAGGCGGCGATCTTGCTGATGAGCGTGGGCGAAGAGGCCGCTGCGCAGGTTATGCAGAAACTCACCCGCGAAGAGGTGGTTTTGCTGAGTGAAACCATGGCGCGTCTGCATGACGTGAAGGTGAGCCAGGCGCGTCAGGCGATGAACAATTTCTTTTCCGACTATAGCGAGCAGAGCGGCATCAACGGCGCGTCGCGCTCCTACCTGCGCAGCATTCTGGAAAAGGCGCTGGGGGGTGAAATTGCCCGCAGCGTCATTAACGGTATTTACGGCGATGAGATCCGCTACCGCATGGCCCGCCTGCAGTGGGTTGATATTCCCCAACTGGCGGCGCTAATCGATCAGGAGCACCTGCAGCTGCAGGCGGTTTTCCTCGCTTTCCTGCCGCCAGACATCGCCGCCAGCGTGCTGAGCGTGCTGCCGCGCGAACGTCAGGATGAAATCATATACCGCGTTGCCCGGCTCGACGATGTCAACCGCGACGTAATTGACGAGCTCGATCGCCTGATCGATCGCGGTATCGCGGTGCTTTCGGAGCATGGTTCTAAGGTGGCGGGCATCAAGCACGCCGCCAATATCGTCAACCGTATTCCCAGCAACCAGCAGGAGCTGCTGGAGCAGCTGCGCGAGCGCGACGAAAGCGTGGTCGACGATTTGCAGGACGAAATGTACGAGTTCTTCATTCTCAGCCGCCAGACGCCAGCCACGCTGCAGCGCCTGATGGAAGAAGTGCCGATTGAAGAGTGGGCCGTGGCGCTGAAGGGCACCGAGCCGGTGCTGCGCCAGGCGATTTTCAACGTCATGCCGAAGCGTCAGGTGACCCTGCTGCAAAGCACCACCAGCCGCCTGGGTCCCGTGCCGGTCAGCCGTATTGAGCAGGTGCGAAAAGAGATTATGCAGACCCTGCGTCAGCTGGTGGAAGAGGGTGAGATTCAGGTGCAGCTCTTCGCCGAACAGACGGTGGAATAAACCATGTTCAAGAAAAGGAGTCCCGCGCTCGAGGCACTGACCTCCCGGCGTCAGGCGGTGGTTAAACCCCGGCTGCATAAATTCCCTCCGCTGCGCAAACGCCGGGCGACGCCGCACGCGGACGGCGAGAGCGAGGCGTCCATCATGCAGGATCCCGGCGAGCATCAGCGGCAGAGCGAAGCCGGCTTCCGCGAAGGCATGAATCAGGGCTTTGCCCAGGGCATGGAAGAGGGCAAGCAGGAGGGCTACCAGGAAGGGGTGCGCCTCGGCTTCGACGAAGGGATGCGCAAAGGCCTGGCGGAAGGTAAACAGCAGGCTCGCCAGCAGTTTCTGGAGGCGGTGGCGCCGTTTGAACGCCTCACCGCCGACGTGCAGCGTTTCCTCGAAAGCTATGAACAGCGCCGTCGTGAAGAGTTAATGCAGCTGGTGGAGAAAGTAACCCGCCAGGTGATCCGCTGCGAGCTGGCGCTGCACCCGACCCAGCTGCTAGCGCTGGTGGAAGAGGCGCTGACCAGCCTGCCGCAGCCGCCAGAGCAGATGCGCGTGGTGCTGAACAGCGAAGAGTTCCGCCGCATCAGCGAAGCGGAGCCGGAAAAAGCGCGTGAGTGGGGGCTGACCGCCGACCCGGCGCTGGAGCCAGGCGAATGCCGCGTGATCACCGAGACCACCGAAATGGATGTGGGCTGCCAGCACCGTCTCGACCAGTGCGTGGCGGTGCTGAAAGACAACCTGTTGCCGGACGCATCCCATGAGCAGCCTTGATTTCGAACAGGCGTTACGCTCCATCGAAGAGATTGACCTGGCACGCGTCGCGGGTCGTCTGGTGCGGGTGAACGGCATTCTGCTGGAGTGCGTGGGCTGTCGACTGGCGATAGGCCAGCTGTGCTACGTAGAAAGCGTTGAGCAAGAGATGATGGAAGCCCAGGTGGTGGGATTTGACCGTGAGGTTACCTACCTGATGCCGTTCAAACAGCCGTCCGGACTGATTGCCGGGGCGCGCGTCTTCCCTGCCGGTAAAAGCGAAGGGGTGATGGTGGGTGACCAGTGGCTTGGCCGCGTTGTTAACGGCCTCGGTGAACCGCTGGACGATAAGGGCAAGCTGACCGGTGACACGCTGCTGCCACAGCAGCTGCCGCAGATCCACCCACTCCGACGGCAGCCGGTTGAAACACCGCTGGACGTGGGCGTGCGGGCGATCAACGGCCTGCTGACCGTTGGTAAAGGCCAGCGCGTAGGGCTTATGGCGGGCAGTGGGGTGGGTAAAAGCGTCCTGCTGGGGATGATCACCCGCTATACCCAGGCCGAAGTGGTGGTCGTGGGGCTGATTGGCGAGCGTGGACGTGAAGTTAAAGAATTTATTGAGAATTCGCTCCAGGCTGAAGGCCTGGCAAAGTCGGTGATTGTCGCCGCACCGGCGGATGAGTCGCCGCTGATGCGCATCAAGGCCACCGAGCTGTGCCATACCATCGCCAGTTACTATCGCGACAAGGGCAAAGATGTGCTGCTGCTGGTGGATTCCCTGACCCGCTACGCCATGGCCCAGCGCGAGATAGCCCTCTCGCTCGGCGAGCCGCCCGCAACGAAAGGATATCCACCCTCCGCGTTCAGCATGATCCCCCGCCTGGTCGAAAGCGCCGGTAACAGCGGGAGTAACGGATCGATGACGGCGATTTATACCGTGCTGGCGGAGGGGGACGATCAGCAGGATCCCATCGTTGACTGCGCGCGCGCGGTGCTTGATGGTCATATCGTGTTGTCGCGCCATCTGGCGGAGGCCGGGCACTATCCGGCCATCGACATCGGCCAGTCGATCAGCCGCTGCATGAGCCAGGTGACGACCCGTGAGCACCAGCTCGCCGCGCGAACCCTTAAGCAGCTGTACGCCGAATACCAGAATATTAAGCCGTTGATACCGCTGGGCGGCTATGTCGCGGGGTCCGATCCGCTGGCGGATAAAGCGGTACGCCTTTCTCCGGCCATCACGCATTTTTTACAGCAGGAAGTGCACGACGCGGCGTTGATTGACGCCACCGTAACGGATTTGTGTGCGCTGGCGCAGGCAGGATAACCGATGAGCAAACTCATTTCGACACTGGAACAGCTACAGCTGATGCGTACTCGCGCGGTTGATGACCTGACCGTAAAGCTGGCCTCGCAAAAACAGCTCTGCCAGCGCTTTGAGAAGAACATTGATGCATTGACCTCGCTGGCATCAGGCCTCGTCACGCTGAGCGCGAACAGCGCCGTGCTGATGATCAACCAGTCAAAATATAAGCAAAATATTCAGCGGGTTATCGACTGGCAGAAGCAGGAGCAGGCGCTGGCTTCGCTGGAAGCGGCAAAGATTCAGGATAACCTGCTGGCCGAAGCAAAGCGGGAAAAAAGCCTTGCGATGGTGCTGGATGCCAAACGCAGCGACCAGCGGATGGCGTTAAGCCGCCGCGATCAAAAAATAACCGATTCTGTTTCTGTTCAGTGCTGGCTGCGCCAACGGCAGGCCGCCGCTCGCCAACGATAAATATTATGACCACTACCTCTAAAAACACTCAGTCTTCCCTGATCTCAGCCCTGCTGGCGCGCCAGCAGCGTTCGCAGCCGCGGTCGACGCCGTTTGTCAGCGTTATCTGCCCGACCTACAACCGCCGCGAGTTTTTGCCTTATTTGCTCTATATCTGGCAGTACCAGGACTACCCGGCGGACAGGCGCGAACTGGTGATCCTCGACGATTCGCCGGCCAGCAACGCCGATCTCATCGATATGATGGTCGATCCGTCGCAGCCGAACGTACGGTATATCCACAGCCCGGAGCGGCTGACGCTGGGCAATAAACGTAACCGGCTCAACGCGCTGGCGAAGGGTGAATACATTATCTGTTTCGATGATGATGACTATTATGCGCCGGATAAGATTTCCCATCAGGTGGCGCAAATGCAGACCCACCGGGCGCTGTTTTCCGGCAGCGACCAGATTTATATCTGGTACAGCCATCTGGATAAAATCTATCTGACCCACTCCTTCGGGGCCCGCCACGCCCTGAACGGCACGTTCGGCTATCATCGTAACCTGCTGAAAAATCATCGATATGATGATGAAGCGATGCAGGCGGAAGAGGTGGGATTTCTGAATAATTTCACCACGCCGGTGCAGCAGATTGACCCGAAGCGAACCATCCTCTGTATTTCGCACAGCAGCAACACCTACGACAAAGATTTCATTCTCGATAGCTCAACGCCGGTCGATCTTACGCTGGAGGACTTTGTCAGCGATCCC
Organism: Callosobruchus maculatus; assembly: GCA_951848785.1. Taxonomy (NCBI): domain Eukaryota; kingdom Metazoa; phylum Arthropoda; class Insecta; order Coleoptera; family Chrysomelidae; genus Callosobruchus; species Callosobruchus maculatus. The sequence goes on from CATOUR010000417.1 coordinate 8,182, forward strand.
AACCTGCTGGCGCACTACCGCCGGCTTAGCACCGCGCCGCTCAATACGCGGGTGAACTGGTCGGTATTCGAGAAAATCGCCGTTCTGTATGACCCGCAGCAGGAAGCAACGCTGCCGACGCGATGTGAAGCGCTGCTGGCGCTGGGGGTGGAAGCCGGACAAATCTGGCCGGTGGCAAAAGTGCAGACGGGAACGCCGGAGGCCGCCGAACTGGCAACCCACGTGCAGGTGCTGTCCCATGCCCAACAGCAGGGCTGGAAAAACGTGGTGCTGCTGGATGCCGGGCTGCGCTTTGTCAGAAAAGAGAATGCGATTCAGAACGTTAACAAACTGCTCGATGGCCTGAACCAGCTGGACTGGCAGGTGCTGCTGCTGGGTGGACGTTATGAAAACTTCACGCCAACCCGGTCTTTAAAAGGAGTGGCGCGTATCTTTAATGCGGGCTGCGCGTGCGCCTGTGCGGTGAATGCCGATTACTACCCTGTGCTGCTGGATGCCTATCGTCAGGCGATGGAGCAGAACGTCAGCATCGATCGCTGCTGGGCGGTATTAATGAGCAAAAACGCGCTGTGGCTGGGATTCAGCCCAAGCTTCGCCTTCCTGCAACACTACCCGGACCCCAAAAGCGGCGAGCCTGTTGACTGTACGCACTGGTTCTTCCGTAAACACCGTTAACCCGCGACAGCCCGAAAGAGAACGAACATGGAACTGACTGAACACTACCAACCTGAATTTGTGTCACGTTTTGATGCGCGCGAGACCGCGTGTGAATGCCCGGCCTGCCGGAACGGCGGGGAGGGCTGGCCGCATATCAGCGTGAAGATGAAAAACCAGCAGCGTGAGAGCCTGGATATCGTTTGTGAAACGGCGGCCAAAGAGATGCTGTTCAATCCGGACGCGTTTATTTTGCATACCACGCAGAGGGCAGCGCAGGGCGAAGAGATGCTCTCTCCATGGAGCGAGACCCTCAATCAGCAGTGCGTTAACCTCGCCATTCATCCGGCGCTGGCGCTGGAAGTGAGTCTGTACAGCATTGGCGTGCTGCTCAGTAAAGCGCAGCAATATCGGGATAACGGTGAGTGCGACCCGGCACTGCTGGTAAATATGGGAGAACAGCTGGCCGCGCTGGCGGAGCAGGGGGTGTTAACGCAGCAATTCGCGATGCTGCCCCCGATTATTGAGAACCGCGTGGCCACGCTGAAAGAGATGGGCACCCTGCGCCTTAATCTCAACCTGCCGATGGTGGAGAAGATGGGTATGGCGCTGAAGCTGAGCGAGCTGTCGATCATGCAGCCTTCGCGCCTGGCGGAACGTCTGCAAACGCTGGAAGCGGTATGGGCGGATATCAGCCTGTTTGACGAGCAGCCGCACATCCTTCGCAATGTATTGATTTATCCGCTGTACAACGATGTGTTCCCCGGCGTGAACTGCAGCAACTATGGCGAAGCCCTGCTGGGGCTGGCGCGACAGTTCTTCCAACTCAAAATGCTGTGCGCCATGCGCGCCGAGCAGGGCGCGTTTGGTCAGAACGACGCGGCGTTGCTGATCGGTGCGCTACGCGGCTGGCAGCAGGAGAATCCATTTACGACTGACGCGGCAAATACGGCGGATTACAGCCTGCTGTGCGGGCTGTCGCTGTTGTAAATTCAACAGCATTTCTTCTTACTTCCTAAAAAAGAAAAGGGAAGAATGCAGTATAAGCACGTTATTGCAGGAAGCCCTCAGTATTTAAACTGAGGGCTAACGTCATGCATAGCGGGTATGACGTTTCAGAAGAGTCTGGTGACGCACGTACTCGCTGAGTTTTTCCATATGCAGAGCGTTGTATTTATTCAGCCAGATAAACGTGGGCGTATAATTCATCACTTCGATTGGGAAATAACCCCAGGGGGCGATCAGCGCTTCCAGCTCGCCTAATTCATCCAGCGTGGCGCACTCCAGCGCCAGCACAGGTTGAAAACGCTGTAGCGTTTCACAGGCACCTTTGAGGACGTTGAGCTCCATACCCTCAACATCAATTTTGATTAACGATACTGGCTGCTCCGGATGCGTCTGTTCCAGCAAACGGTCAAGGGGGGTAACGCGTACCTTAATACAGTTATCCTCATCTCCACCGTGGATTGACCAGGTGCCCATATTCTTCTGCTGCGTCATTCCTATTGCCAGTTCACCCTCCTGATTATCCAGAGCGATATGGAACAAACGAACAGAATCCTTCACATGATTCATCTCCATATTTACGCAGTGAATAAGGGCATTGACTTCAACCGGTTCAAACGCCCAGACCCTGGCCCCCATTATTTTGGAAAACCACAGGCTGTGGTTACCAATATTTGCGCCGATATCAAATACTAGCCCCTTACGATCCCAGAAAAAGCTGAGCGTTTGCAAAAATTCAGCTTCGTAAAAGCTACGATGCTTCTGGATTTGCTGAGGGATAAAATCTTGTTTTAAATGGAAAACAGAAATTGTTTCTTCCAGGAAAGTAAACGAAAAATTATCAAAATTTTCTTCGTCGGCCAGCGTAAATAGCTGAGTGAGTTTTTCAGCGAGTGGCAAAGCCATTATTTTGTTCATAGTAATACCTGTGGAGCGGTGCGCAGGCAAATAAACCCTGTCGGCAACGCATGAGTCTTTGTCAGGATGTGTAATTTGAGCTGGCTAATCGCATCTGATGTTAACGTTTCGTCGGGCTGCAAAGCATAGACATAGCTGTAGCATGTGGGGCACTGGGCCGTAAGCTCCCGAACTATCGCTTGTGGATCGTATCGTTCATGTCGCAGTGTCGGCACTGAGAGGAAGCTGAGGTCGTGATCGGAGACCACCCAGGTGGTAAAAGCGCGATCCTGTTGCTTACCCAGCGCCAAAAACGCCGAATCCAGTTTTTCCAGTTGTTCGCCCATTGCGGGAATGACAATTGCCAGATTTTCCAGCCCACACAATTTTTCTCGCTGCTCATGGAGTTGGGCGATGATTTTTTTCGCCTGCCCGGACGTTATCCCCGGAAAAAGCAAGCTGACCGGGTAACGCGCGATAATACGGGTGAAAATGCGATATTCGTAGGTTTGATCAACGGGTCCACCCATTCCCGTCAGGTTATTACCATGCAGGCGATACTGTACGTTATTCCGGGCCGTAAACAGTACGTTTGCGCTGCCTAATGCACGTGACCAGAATTCGTAGTCATGCGCGCGCAGAAAATGTTCGTCGTAGCCGCCAACGGTGTCATAGACCGTTTTTCTTACGCAGCAGCCAGGATTGGTAATGGGGCATCCCCATACAATTTGTGATAACAGATTCGCAGGAGGCAATGCCTGTTCGTTTCGGTAAAAGCGTTTCTGCGTGCTGCCAAACTGGCTGATACCACAGGAAATAATATCGGATGTTGGCCAGCGTCTGAGCAGCGCGTCATAGTGGCGCAGCGTTGAACGGTGCAGGATATCATCGCTGTCCAGCCAGACGATGAACTCACCTTGAGCGTGCTGTATACCCAGGTTGCGGGTATCCGGTGCGTTAGTGTGCGTTTTCGCGATCGCGCGAAGACGCGGGTCATCAAAAGTGTCAGCAATACATGCTAACGTGTCATCGCTGGAGCCGTCATCGACGACCAGGACGTCAAAATGCGGGTAGTCTACATTGAGCGCGGAGGCGATTGCCGATACGATCATTTCCTGCCGGTTGTAGCATGGAATGATAATGGTGAAACGGTACATTGGCGCGTCTGGCGTCCAGCGCTGTCGATATGCGCTGGCAACGCTTTGCTGATTGAGCAGCTCCACCGCCCGTTGTGCGTAAAAATCGGCAGACGCCGGCGGCGTTAGCAACTGTTCCACCGCTTCATCCAGGTTTGTAAAGCACCACTCTGCCGGGAGGTATTCTTGTAATCCGCCGGTTGCCGCAAAGACAACGGGTTTGACGCCCGCCAGCATCGCTTCAAAAATCGCCATCCCTTGAGATTCGATGTAACTCGTAGAGAGCAGATACGATTTGCGGCTATACCATTGCGCCATTTTATTGGCAGGGAGCGGACTTTCAATCCGGATGTATTTGGCCATTCCCGTCTGTTCCAGGATCTCTTTGAAGGATTCATAGAGACAGCGATCCTCCACGCGTCCAACGATCGCAAGGCGATAGCGTGTATCGCGTTTGATCAGCATTTGCATTACATGAATTAACTGAAAGAGATTTTTTGCCCCAACAAAGCGCGTAACGCAGCCAATTTGGAAGGGATCGCGTTTGGCCTTCGGCAGCGTGGCGACGGGCTGGTGATTGGTTAAATTGCCGATGACCGTTAAGAGCAAGGTAGGAGGGAGCTTATCGCCCAGTAGCGTAACAAATCGCCTTTTCATGGCCTCTGAAACGAAAATAACTTCGTCAAAAATATGCCAGTTGGCGTCTAAAAAAGCGTTATCGTACAACTCATAACGATGGATCCTGCAAACCATGCGGCAGGTTTTTTGCAAGCGGCTGGCGGCTATCGCCGCGCTATCTCCCCACTCAAACCAGGCAACATCGCAGTGTTGCAGCCAGCCTTGCAGCATTTCCACGGTTAACCCATTGAGCGATAGCGGCGTCACCAGATGGCCTTCCTGACGGGCAAGGTCGATCAGCGGATTGGCGAAGTGGTAATTGTCGGCAGTGGCGGTCATCACAATATGCTGGCGTGAACCTGGCAGTACGGTGAAATAGAAATCGTTGCCATTCGCGGACTGACATACGCACCGGTAACCTTTGCGGCCGAGCCAGTAAGCGGCCTGGGCAAACCGATCCTCATTGGCACCACAGAGAAGCAAATCGCTGCGCGCGGGCACCTTGTCCAGCCATGTCTTTAATAATTCCAGACTTTCTCTACCCGCCTGCACCAGAAGAAAATCAAACTGTTTCGCGAGTAGCGAATCGTTATGCTCAACGAACTCATCTACATGCTGGATACCTAAAATTTTTCGGGCATCGCTGATGCATTCGGCTGGTGGATGGCCGAATTTTAGTAATGAATGAAAGGCTTTTGCATGGACTGCGACTAACTGGCGAAGCATGGTGGATGTTGGCATTCGAAATACTCAGAGGGAAATGCAAAATAAAAAAGCAGGGGCATCACCCCTCCTGATACAACCAGTTCTCCGGCGCGCTGCTGTTCAGCAAATTCCCCAGGATCTCCTGCTGCATATTTATCAGCGTACCGTTGTAGTCGTTGGCGCGTTGACAGGCGGTAGCCTGCTGCTGGAGACCTTTCCAGAGGGCTGAAACGGTTGGCCGGTGGGTGGCGGGCAGGCGGGCGATCAGCGATTTTATGCCTTCGGCATTCGGAGTGATGCCCAGTTCATTCAAAAGCTTATAGCGCTGTTGGCTATTTTTCGATAACTGCTGGTAAATCGCCATCAGCTGCGCGTTGAGCGTTTCCAGCGCCGCGCTATCGCGGGCGACAATATGGCGGCGCTGTGTGTCGAGCAGGGCGGTCAGGGCACTGTAGTGCTTGCGATCTTCCGCCATATCCTGAATCAGGGTTTTAACGCGCTGGGCGGCGTTGGTCATAATTACCTCTGGAAATACTTCTGCATCGCCTCGGCCAGCGAATCAATATTGATGCTGATTTTGCCGCTGCTAATGGCTTCCTTCATTTCGGCGACACGCGCCATGTCCACTTCTGGCAGCGTGCTTAACTGCGTCTGCGCATCGCCCAGGACCGGATCGATGGCGGCGCTGCGCATCACGCGGGTACCCTCCTGCGCCACGGTGCACGTTTGTTCCGCGCTGCTGGCTTTATTAATTGCAGTGGTCAGGTTGTACTGCGGTGCTGCTACTTTCATCGCTTTGCCCTTTTACCTATCGTCTGTTCTGGTTGCGTATGAACCTTGCCCTGCGGAAGTGCTGCTTCCTGTGCCGTTATGTGTAAAGAGCGGCTATGGCGTGCGGTAACTTAAACAGGGAGGTAAGTTTTTTACCTGCCGCTGGCATACACCATATTCACCACGCCAACGTCGGCAACAATAGCGCTGACGATCCGTCCGCTGGTCTCGTTTTTGACCTTAATGATCTCGCCTTTGCGTCCCTTCTTCATGGCCTCACCCATCGTTCTGGCTTCCACGCCGTTTTGTCCGGCAATCATCAGCACGCGCTGGCCGCGTTCTACCAGCAGCGGCGCTTCCAGCTGTTGAAGCGTAATTGCCTGCCGATCCCGTATGCGGCGCCTGACGGTCATCCCGATGATGTCGTCTGGCTGGGTCAGATATTCACCGCGCATATTGCTCACGTTGAGCTTTTTAATGGCGATGCTGTCGGGAGTGATGACGTGACCGCGTTCCAGCGTGGCGCTGGCGACGATTGCCGGCAGGTAAATATCTGGCTTTACGGTAACCGGAATATCCCAGCCTGCGGGGCCCGCGCAGCGCACGTCAAAGCGCAGGCGATTGATGTCAAGGCGGTCGCCGCCGGGAAGAGAAACGGCCAGTTTTTCAGGGCATGCCGCGTACTGTGATACTTCACCAGGAATAAACAGATTCATTTTCGCCTGATAGTCAGGCCAGCGACGGCGCTTTGCCTCCTGGCGAATGAGATCCGACGCGTGGTGCTGGACGGTGGCAAAAACTTGCTTGCGGGCGCTGATGGCAGGGGCGACATCGGCCAGCGCGGTAACTGAAAACGACAGCAGGAAAAACGCCATCAGAAAGCGGAAATACCGTTTCACCCTGAGGCTTAAAAAAAGAGGAAAAACATTGTAAATCATAAGCTTAACACCTTGGCATGAAAGTTGCTATGAAAACGCAGAGCATGCAGGTTTAAGCATCACGAGGGTGTGAATTGTGAGTATTACTTTTGACAAAGCATTGGGCGTTCATCCACAGGCTGTAGCACTTCGACTTTCCCGAGCAGAGCTGCTTTCAGCCAATCTGGCAAACGTTGATACCCCTAACTTCCAGGCTAAAGATATTGATTTTGCCTCCGAGATGCAACGTTCACGGTCGAGTTTTTCCTTTTCGTCTGCCCCGCAGGAGATGTATCGGGTGCCTTACCAACCGTCTTCCGACGGCAATACCGTTTCACTGAACGTCGAGCAGGCGGAGTTCGCGAAGAACACCCAGGACTATCAGATGAGCCTTGCCTTTTTAAACATGAAGTTCACTGGCCTTAAAAAGGCCATTGACGGTAAGTAACCCAACGCAGGTAACCACGAAATATGGCTTTTTCGGATATTTATCGCGTTTCGGGATCGGCGATGACGGCGCAAACCGTTCGTCTTAATACCATCGCCAGTAATCTCGCCAACGCAGAAACCGCCTCTGCTACCGAAGACGGCACCTATAAAGCGCGCCGTCCGGTATTTGCTGCGGTGTATAAAAATGACGAGTTAATGAACCATCAGGCCTTAACCGGTGCGCGCGTGCAGGTGATGGACGTCGTTGAGACCGGTAACGCGGTACAGCGCTATGAACCGCACAACCCGATGGCCAATCCCGACGGCTATGTCTACTACCCGGACGTCAACGTTGTGGAAGAGATGGCGGATATGATGTCGGCATCACGCGGTTTTGAAACCAACGTGGATGTGCTGAACAGTGTGAAAAGCATGCAGCAAAGCCTGCTGCGACTTGGAGAAGCATAAGTATGGATATGAACGTAGACGGCGCTCACGCCAAAAGCCGTTCCGGCAGTACAACGGACGGCATTGCCAGCAACCAGTCCGCCTCCGGCATGAACACCATGTTTATGCAGCTTCTGGTCGCGCAGATCCAGAACCAGGATCCGCTCAACCCTACCGACGGTACCGAGTACGTGAGCCAGCTGGCCCAGCTTACCCAGGTGCAATCAATGGAAACCATGTCGCAGCTGATGGCGAACAATTCCGTGCTGATGGACAACCTGCAAACGCTGACTACCGGCAACCTCGTTGGACAGCACGTGATGGTGCAGACCGATTCGGTGAACAGCGATGGCGAGAGCGTGCTTGACGGACGTCTGACGCTGGAGCACGCCGCCGGCGTGGTGACGGTGATTGCCAAAGATGCCGCCGGCATTGAACACAAAATTGAGCTGGGCAAGCAGGAAGCGGGACAGGTGGATTTCACCTTCGACCCGGAAGCGCTGGGGCTGAGCGAAGGCAAATACACCCTGAGCGTGGTGACCGATACCGGTGAAGAGAAAGTGCCGCTCGAAATGGGCGGGGTGGTAAACAACGTGCGCATTCCTCTCGACGGTAGCCCGACGGTACTCAATATCGACGGTCTTGGCGAAGTCGCCTACAACAACATCAGCCAGTTTGGCACTGCCTCCAGGAACAAAGCCTGAAGTGAATCAGGATATTAATTAAACAGGAACGATTATGAGCTTTAGTATTGCAACGTCCGGTCTGAATGCGATTACCGAGCAGCTGAGTGCTATCTCTAACAATATTGCCAACTCCGGTACCGTGGGGTTTAAATCCGGGCGCGCGGAGTTTTCCGCGCTGTACGCGGAAAGCCAGCCGCTGGGCGTGGGCGTAACAGCCGTTACCCAGAGCATTACCAAAGGGGGAAGTATTACTTCCACCGGTACCGCGCTGGATCTGGCCATCAACGGTAATGGCTTTTTTATGGTTCGCGATAGCGCAGGTACTACCGCCTATACCCGCGCGGGCTACTTCGGCACCGACAGCAACGGTCATCTTGTCAACAACAAAGGGATGTATCTTCAGGGTTATCCTGTCGATGCCAGCGGTACGCTCCAGGTGGGCACTATCGGCAACCTGACGATCAGCAGCGGTTCGATTCCGGCAAAAGCGACGGAAAGTATCGCTTTTACCGCCAACATGGACGCGCGCGCGGACGTTCCGGCCACAACGCCATTCAATCCTAAAGACAACACCTCCTATAACAACTCCTACACCACTCAGGTTTATGACTCGCTGGGCCGTGAGCACACCCTGAACCAGTACTTCGTGAAAACCGGCGAAAACGCCTGGGAAGTGCACTACTACATGGACGATACGCCGGTGACCAGCGGCGGTACGGAGCAGGTGCAGAAGCTGACCTTCAACAGCCAGGGCGTGCTTACCGATCCGAGCGGAGCAGTCACGCTGACCGCGGATGTTGCGGGCGCTAATCCCATTACGCTTGACATGACCTACGGCGGCACCAGCCAGTATGGTTCTGATTTCTCCGTCAGCAAAAACAAAGGCGACGGCTATGCCTCCGGCGAACGCACGGGCCAGGCAATCGATCAGGACGGCTGCGTTTATGCCACCTTCTCTAACGGCGAGCGTTTGCTGCAGGGTCAGCTGGTGCTGGCGAACTTCGCTAATCCGAACGGCCTGTCCGCGCAGGACGGTACAACCTGGTCACAAACCGCCAGCTCTGGCGCGCCGCTGACCGGCACGCCGGGTACCGGCCTGCTGGGTTCTGTTGTTTCCGGGGCGCTGGAGTCGTCAAACGTCGATCTGACCGCCGAACTGGTCGGGCTGATGACCGCCCAGCGAAACTATCAGGCGAATACCAAGGTGATCAGCACCAACGACAGCATGATGACCTCGCTCTTCCAGGCGGTGTAATCGATGGATCGCCTACTGTTCACCGCCGTCAGCGGCGCCTCGCGAAGCCTGACGCAGCAGGAAATCCACGCGAATAACCTGGCGAACGTTAATACCCAGGGGTTTCGTAGCGATCTCGACAAAGCGCTCACGCAGCAGATTAACGGCGAGGGATATGCCTCGCGTTATCTGGCGCAGCCCACTCAGGGCGGCGTCGATATGACGCCGGGAGCCATGCGTGAAACCGGGCGTGACCTGGATATTGCCGTGAAGGGCGACGGCCTGATTACGCTGCGCAGCGGCACTCGCGAGGTCTATACGCGTAACGGCCAAATCGACATCAACGCTGATGGCGAGCTGTCAGTCAGCGGCCTGCCGCTGGAGGGCGATAACGGCCCGATCGTGCTGCCGCCTTACTCCTCCATCTCAATCGGTGAGGATGGGGTAATCACCATCGTGCCGGAGGACGGCGACATCGCCGCCCCGATGGATATTGACCGCGTGAAGCTGGTGAATATCCCCGCCAGCGAGCTCAGCAAAAACGAAGCCGGTTTCTTGATCACCAGCGCGGCGTTTAATCCGCGTGACGAAGAGGTGAGGGTGGCCGCCGGACATCTTGAATCCGCCAACGTGTCGGCCATCAACGAAATGGTCTCCAGCATTGCGCTCAATCGCCAGTTTGAAGCGCAGATCAAGATGATGAAAGCCGCTGAAGATCTCGCAAACGCCGGTAACCGCCTGATTCGCGGCACCTGACAACACATTTGAGGAATACAGATGAATCCCGCTTTATGGATCAGTAAAACTGGGCTAGCGGCGCAGGACGCCAAAATGACCGCCATCTCCAACAACCTGGCGAACGTCAATACCACCAGTTTTAAACGTGACCGCGCCATGTTCGCCGATCTGTTCTACCAGAATCAGCGCACCCCGGGCGGCCAGCTCGATCAGGACACTATCTCACCGACGGGCATCCAGTTCGGTACCGGCGTCAAGATTGTCGGTACCCAGAAAGAGTTCACCGTCGGCAACATCCAGAACACCGGGCAGAGCCTGGACGTGGCGATTACCGGGCAGGGCTTTTTCCAGGTGGAAACGGCCAACGGTGATATCGCCTATACCCGCGCCGGTAACCTGCAAAAATCGCCTGAAGGCGTGCTGACGAACGCGCAGGGGCTGCCGCTGATCCCGCAAATCGAACTGCCGGATAACGTGAAGGATATTCAGATCGGCAAAGACGGCACCATCACCGCGACGGTCGCGGGTGAAACCGATCCGATTGAACTGGGGCAGCTGACGCTGGTGAATTTTGTCAATCCGGCCGGTCTCGAGGCTGTCGGCGGCAACCTCTATCGTGAAACGGCCGCCAGCGGTGAAGCGGTGGAAGGCGTTCCCGGTGAAGAGGCGTTTGGCCAGCTGGAACAGGGTTCGCTGGAAGGCTCCAACGTGCAGGTTGTTGAGGAGATGGTCGATATGATCACCGTCCAGCGCGCCTATGAAATGAACGCCAAAATGGTTTCTGCCGCTGACGACATGCTGAAGTTTGTCACGCAGTCGATGTAACGGCAGAGCGGTAAAGTGAAAGAGATGAAAAAGCAGGTAGCGATAGGTTTACTGGCATTCATGCTGCTGGGCTGTGAAAGCCCGGCGCTGTTGGTACACAAAGACGATGCGGCGTATGCGCCACCGGAAGACTTCGCCATGCCGGATACGCATGTTCGCGGCGGTGGGGTCTATAACAGCGGCTATAACTGGTCGCTTATTCAGGATCGCCGCGCCTATCGCATCGGCGACATCCTGACCGTAAAGCTGGACGAATCCACCCAGGCGAGCAAGCAGGCGCGAACGAACTTTGGCAAGAAGAATGACGTCTCGCTCGGCATCCCGGAGGCCTTTGGCCACTCGGTGGATAAGCTGTCCGGGTCGGTAGATGGTAACCGTAACTTCAACGGTAGCGCCACGTCGCAGCAGCAAAACAGCCTGCGCGGAGCGATCACCGTGGCGGTTTATAAAGTCTTGCCCAACGGCGTGCTGGCAATCCGCGGCGAAAAATGGCTCACCCTCAATCAGGGAGATGAGTACATGCGGGTAACCGGCCTCGTAAGAGCCGACGATATTGAGCGCGATAACTCCGTCTCCTCACAGCGTATCGCCAACGCGCGTATCTCCTACGCCGGACGCGGCGCGCTGAGTGATGCAAACGCGGCCGGCTGGCTGGTGCGCTTCTTTAACCATCCCCTGTTCCCTATCTGACGGAGTCGAGCGTGTTTAGACGAATTTTACTGCTCCTGTGCCTGTACAGCCTTGGCGTTGCTGCCCAGCCTTTGCGCGATGTGGTGGACATTCAGGGAGTGCGTGGTAACCAGCTGATCGGCTATAGCCTGGTAGTGGGTCTGGACGGAACCGGGGATAAAAACCAGGTGAAGTTCACCAGCCAGTCGGTCACCAATATGCTGCGCCAGTTTGGTGTCCAGCTGCCGGCCAAAATTGACCCGAAGGTGAAAAACGTCGCGGCCGTCGCCATTAGCGCCACGCTGCCGCCGGGCTACTCGCTCGGACAAACCATTGACGTCACCGTCTCTTCCATCGGCGATGCCAAAAGCCTGCGCGGTGGAACGCTGCTCCTGACTCAGCTTCGCGGTGCCGACGGTGAGGTGTATGCCCTGGCGCAGGGTAATGTGGTCGTGGGCGGCGTGAAGGCGGAAGGCAATAGCGGTTCCAGCGTTACCATCAATACGCCAACGGTAGGCCGCGTACCGAACGGCGGTTCGGTGGAACGTGAAATCCCGAGCGATTTCCAGCAGGAGCCGACGGTGATGCTGAACCTCAAGCGGCCGAGCTTTAAAACCGCCAACGCGGTAGCGGTAGCGCTGAATAACGCGTTTGGGGCAGGAACGGCGACGGCCCAGAGCGCCACCAATGTCTCCGTGCGTGCCCCAATGGGGGCAGGCGAGCGGGTGGCTTTTATGTCGTCGCTTGAAGATGTCCAGATCAACGCCGGCAAGCAGCCGCCGCGGGTGGTGTTTAACGCCCGGACCGGCACGGTGGTGATCGGCGATGGGGTGATCGTCCGCGCCGCGGCGGTTTCTCACGGCAATCTGACGGTCACCATTCGCGAATCCGCAAACGTCAGCCAGCCCAATGCCTTTGGCCGTGGACAGACGGTGGTGACCCCGCAGAGCGACGTTGACGTTAATCGTGGACGTGGGCAGATGGTGACCATCTCAGCCGGCACCAGCCTGCGCAGTATCGTCAATACCCTCAACAGCCTGGGGGCAGCCCCGGATGACACGATGGCTATCCTGCAGGCGCTGCACGAAGCCGGGGCGCTGGATGCTGAACTGGTGGTGATGTAATGCTGAATGCGATTAACCGACAAACCGCTATTCTGCCGGGTGATATTACCGGCCAGGTAAAGCCGCAAACGCTTGAACAGGCCGCCGGGCAGTTTGAGGCGCTGATGCTGCGCTCAATGCTATCGCAAATGCGTAAGGCCTCCGACGTGCTGGGGGAAGATAACCCCTTCAACAGCAAACAGCAGCGCATGATGCGCGATTTCTATGATGACAAAATGGCGTCAGAGCTGGCCTCCCAGCGCAGCACCGGCATTGCTCAGATGATTATTAACCAGCTTTCCCCGCAGGTGACGGCCCCGCTTAAGAATCAGGTGGAAGCGGCCGCTTTACAGGGACAACCGCAGGAACGCCATTTGCAGTCGTTCCAGATAACCGAAGGACAGGAGTAAGCCATGAGTATGTTTGATATCGCCTACAGCGGACTGCAGGCAGCTAACATGGGGATGCTCGTCTCGTCGATGAATGCGAATAATCTGCTGACGCCAGGCTATACCCGTCAGGGGATTGTTCAGAGCGCCATCGGCCCGATGGGCGAGGCCGGACTCTCGCCGGGTAACGGCGTTCAGGTGAACAGTATTCGCAGGCTCTCCAGTCAGTACCTTGTCAACCAGGTCTGGCAGACCAACACCAAAGCCGCCTATTTCAGCATGGGTAACGAGTACGTCAGCTCCCTGGAGAAGGTCATCGGCACCGACTCGACGAGCCTCGGAAATGGCCTGGACGATTTTTTTAGCGCCCTGAACGCCCTGACGCAGCAGCCTGAATCTCAGGCGCTGCGCCAGCAGCTGTTGAACCAGGCAAACACGCTCTCTACCCGCTTCAACAGCATGAATGATTTTATCTCCAGCCAGAAAGAGTCCATCAACACGCAGCGTGGGGCGATGGTGGAGCAGATCAACACCCTGAGCGGCAACATTGCAGAGTACAACAAGAAGATTGCTGCGATGGAATCCACGGGCGGCAACAGCAGCGTATTGCGCGATCAGCGTGACGAGCTGGTGAAGACGCTGAGCTCAATGGCTGACGTCAAAGTAACCGACGATAGCAACGGCTACACCGTCTCGTTAAGTAACGGTCAGCCGCTGGTGAGCGGCAAGACGGCGGGCAAGCTTAGCACCGGTAAGGACAGCAACGGTAATACCACGCTGACGCTGGCGTTTTCGACCAGCGAGTTTTCCCTCAATCCCTCAACGGGCGGTCAGCTGGGGGCGCTTTATGACTATGAAACCGGCACGCTGAAGCAGATGGGCGACTCCGTGCAGGGCATGGCGCAAGCCGTGGCGGATATGTTCAACGCGCAGCTGGCGCAGGGCTACGATCTGAACGGCAAGCAGGGGAAACCGTTGTTCACCTTCGATGCGTCGAACCCGGCGGGCATGCTACAGGTAAACGATCTGGCTCCCGACGAGCTGGCGCTTTCCGGCGACCCGAAGGAGCCGGGCAATGGCGACAACCTTAACGCCCTGCTTGAGCTGAAGAATCAGAAAGCCGACATTCCTGGGATGGGCAACATGAGCCTGAACGAAGGGGCGGCGGCCATTATTTCGACCATCGGTATTGCCAGCAAGCAGAGTAAAACCGAAATGGATGCGGCCGTCGCGGTAAGGGACGTCGCGCAAAAGCAGCGTGATGACCTGAGCGGCGTGAATCAGGATCGTGAGGCGATGAATCTGCAAGCCTACATGCAGGCCTACCAGGCGAGTATGAAGGTGATTTCCACGGGTAATCAGGTTTTTAGCGATCTGCTAAGTATGTTTTAAGCGCAACCACGGGATCTGAAATATGCAAGTAAGCAGCCTTTTTCTCTATAACGCCATGATGTCGCAAATGGGCGTTAATAGTTACCAGATGGGCAAACTCACGGAACAACTGTCGACGCAAAAGCGTATTAACGTACCGTCGGACGATCCGGTTATCGCCAGCCGTCTGGTGCAGCTTAATCGCGAGCAGTCAGCCATTAAGCAATATCAAAGCAACATCACCAGCCTGAGCGGCGCGCTGTCGATACAGGAATCCCATATCAACGCCCTCAGCAACCAGGTGATGTCCGTGAGCGATAAGCTTAAGCTGGCGAATAACGGTTCGCTGAGTCAGAAAGATCTGGCGAGCTACGGTGCGGAGCTGGGATCTATGCTGGACTCGCTGGTGGCGACGATGAACAGCAAAAACGAAAACGGAAGCTACCTGTTCTCCGGCACCATGACCGACAGCAAAACCGTCACGCTGGACGAAAACGGCCAGTACGTATTCGGCGGCAATGAGAAGACCCGGGAAACGACGGTGGCCAACGGCGTGAGCATTACCGAAAACACCAATATTTCCCACGCGTTTTCCAGCTCAGGTAACGATCTGGAGATGCTGAACAAGCTCAAAGCGCTGAGTGAGAAAATGCAGGATCCGAACGCCAGCCTGACGGATTACCAGGACGACCTGACGGCGATGATCGATATGACCCAGACGACCAGCGATAGCCTGGGAGCGCTGTTTACCGATCTCGGCGGCCGGCAGAACCGACTGACGCTTATTGATGACGCCCATACCGATGTCAGCCTGTCGAACGGCCAGCTGGAGACCGATCTTAATGAGGCGGATTACGCGACGACTTACACGAAGCTCCAGCTGTACAATACCTCGGTCCAGATCTCGTATAAGGCCTACAGTATGGTCAGCAACCTCAACCTTTTCAGCATGTTGTAAAGTAAAATGCAAGTCGGTTTAAAAACATCCTCACCGCTCGCCAGCGCACCGGCTCCCGCCGGGCGCGGGAATATCGATGCACCGCAGACCGTCGGGCGGGTACATTTGCCCGACGCTGAATTTACCCGTCATTCATTTCCTGAATCCGCACTGCTGTCGCGCCGGCCGATGCGCTATAACGTACAGCTCAATCAGCAGCTGACCGCCGTGCAGCAGGCGGACAGCTATCTGGCGAAAACCGAAACGCAGCTGCTCCAGCTGCGCCAGACTTCCGGCCGCAGCGGGGATGCCAGCGTGCAGGCTGCTGCGCTGCAAAAGCACCTTTCACGCCGTATGCAGCTTTCCGGCGGTACGATCGATCGCCATCTCAACGCCTCGCTGGAGAAGAAGAACGCGGTTAATTTCACCCTGCCGGGCAGCGAAAAATTAGTGCAGTTCCCGGCCGGGGAAACGCTGATCTTCGCGCTTGGAGGCACCCGACGGGAGATGGCTGCCGTTGCGCTGCCGGAAGAGGCGACGCCGCGACAGACGCTGACAAAGCTGAATGTTGGTCTGGGGCGCTTAGGGATCCATGCCAGCCAGACGGACAGCGGCCAGCTGCTGTTCAGCGTTGATGAGAGCAGGTGGGAGCAGGTGAAGCAGCACTTTTCGGTGCGTGGCGAAGGTAAACTCTATCCAGCCGATGCCTTTACCCTGCTGGCCCCGCAGGCGGAAAGCGCGAACAGCGATGAGATGATGGCGCTCTCCGCGCGGCGGGAGCGAGAGGGGCAAATGAAGTTGCAGGATACCCTTAATCACATCACCAGCCAGCGCAGCAAACTGCGCCAGCAGCAGGACCGCGTCAGCGCCCGTATTAACGACATGGCGACGGTGTACAGCTCACAGCAGGCGCTGCACGCTTCACGCAGCCTGGGTGAGGGGCTGGCTCGCAGCGCCGGCAGTTTTAGCCAGCTGTCGCAGGCGCTGGGTGCTCAGGCCAACGTCCGGCTGGCAACGGTTAAAAACCTGCTGGGCTAAGGGCCATTAATGCCGGACAGCCACGTCATCGGGACGCCGGGTAGAGGAATATCGCGCCGTTTTGTCCCACCACCAGCGACTTGTGATTAAAAGAGAGCGGCTCCATCCAGTAGTTGGAGTACATGAGCTGGTCGACAAGGCCATCTATCATTAGCCCCTTCTGCTCGGTGCTGTAGTAAATTGGGGTGAGCGTAAAGTAGATTCGCCCGTGTTTTTTCTGCGTCGGCGTAAACTTTCCCTTCAGGACAAAGCGGTTGTCGTCCGGGCTGGTGATATTGGCCATCAGTACGCCGCGCGTGGTTTTCAGGCTCACATCGTAAATCTCTTTTTGCTGTGACATCAGGTCGTAAAAGCCCATCTGGAAGTCATCTTCCACATTGCCGTACTGTAGCGTTGAGGTCGTGGTGAAATACTTAAACGCCAGAACGACGAGCGTCGCCAGAACGGCGATGACGATCGCCACGTTAAGGCGTTTTGCACGTAGCCAGTTCATGAAGCTTCCTTCGGGTTTCTCGCAGGATCAGGTTGTTGAGCTGGTCCGTATCGGTACGCCAGTGGTAAATGGACATCGCCAGCTGTTTATTGTCGCATTTATTGGACAGCGTGAAGCTGTAGTTCAGCGACGAATTGGTGCTGTGAAAGAAGATCTGCATCGTGGCGGACTGCATCTGGATCTGCTGGTTGATGGCATACAGCGAGTCTTTTAACTTGCCGTACAGGTTCACGGAGATATAGGGCGGATCGCCTGCCGTTTCGACGGCATAAATGTGGATATTGCTGTAAACACCCGGCTGGATCTCCCGTGAAACCAGATGTTCGCTGTAGCCGCCCAGCAGGTACCAGCAGGCGGCTGCCGTAAAGAGGGCCGTGGCGGCCATCACCAGTAAAAAGCTAACGATGCCATTACGACGCCTTTCCGGCTTCAGCACCGGGACGGGCTCCATTACCGGTGCAGGATCGTCGTTACCTTCAGGCTGCTCCGGTTCAGTCAGAGGCTCAGCGTTAAGCGACGCCTCGACAGGCGGAACGTCAGCCTCTGCATCTTTCCCATCGCAAGGCTCATCGGTTTCGATCAGACGACAATACTCGGGCTCAATCAGATAGCCCTTGCGCGGAATAGTCTTGATGATGCGCTGGTTTTTACCATCATCCTCTAATGCGGTGCGCAATGCGTGAATGGCATTCGGCAAGCTATTATTGCCGATGACCCGGCGTTCCCAGACCAGGGTCGTTAACTCTTCGCGGGTAAATATTTTACCCGCATCCTGAACCAGAATATCCAGCAGCTTGAGCTGATATTCACCCAGGCGCTTACGTTCCCCTGTGGTTAAATGGAGAATAGAGCCTGAAGCGACGTCAACCAGCCAATTATTTACGGAGCAATAACGTTTATTCATTTATATGTTATGGATTCAACCACCCCATTATTATGGCGATAACCTGTTGAACACCCGGAGGGATCAGAGGTTATCCGATTGAGTTGTTAACTCCATTTAGAATTCTTAATGAATGCCGCATGCCTGCGGAGATTAAAAGAGGACGTAGTCTTCCCTGTTGTTGCTCGATTTTATGCTACAGCGGGAAGGTTTTCATCTGTTTTACGCCCATAAGGGAAGGAATGATCGTTTCCTGCCCTCTTTTTACGCGATTAAAATGTGATGCGCAACACCATTTTTAACTCAGCGGGCAGGAAGAAATGAAGCAGTTTGTTTTATGGTTAACAAGAATCATTAAATAAAACTTATGTTATTTAGATGATTAAAAAGTGAAGGTGTTGTGTTATTGGTGTGATCTGTTTGATAATGATCATTGTTTCTGTGGCGAACTTAAAAAAATAACAATTCCCATTTAATTTATTGAATTTTTGGCCGCTTTAATAAAGCTTTTATATTTGTTTCCGAATGAAACCGGATAAATAAGAACGTTACTTTTTATATTAAATATTATTAATAAAGATACCAAAATGCCCCTGTCCTGCCGGTGAAAAGTTGTGATGAAAAAAGATCGTTGGCGTGAGCCTTTTAGCAATTTTTTAATCCTTAGAAATCAAGCTGCTATTTCTATGCCTGAGTAAAAAATAAGCATTCGGTAACCGTTGATTTAATCTTCGCGCCTGCCGTGTCGTCTTTACTGAATACACCATCTGTATCACCAGGACGAAAAAGGAATCCTTATGTCATTCTCTATCTTTACCAGCTCTTCCTCCATGGCATCTACCAATGCGATGAATAAAGCCAACAACATGCTGTCCACCGCAATGGAGCGCCTGGGTACCGGTAAACGCATTAACTCCGCTGCCGACGATGCGGCAGGTCTGCAGATCGCGACCCGTCTGCAGGGCCAGACCAACGGTATGGACGTTGCAAAGCGTAACATCGCCGATGCGACCGCGCTGCTGCAAACCTCTGAAGGGGCATTCGATGAAGTGAGCAACATCATGTACCGCATGAAAGACCTCGCAACGCAGGCAGCGAACGACACCAACACTCAGAAAGACCGTGACGCGATCAACTCCGAGCTGAACGACCTGAACGCTGAGCTGGGCAACATCATGAACAACACCTCTTACGCGGGTGACAAACTGTTCGGCGCATCCGGTAAGTTCGGTAAAGAGCTGAACTTCCAGATCGGTTCTTCTACTGATGAAACCATGAAGGTTAACCTGTCTACAGAACTGAACGGTGCTTCCGGTGCTAGCCTGATCAACGCCAGCGGCCAGTTCAGCAAAATTCAGGTACTGGCAACCGCTAGCGGCGGCAAGCTCGAACTGACTTCCGCCAGCGATGCAAAAGCACTGATGACCGCGCTGGAAGGTTCTCTGGATGACGTAGGTTCCGTTCGTTCCAAAATGGGTGCGAGCATTAACCGTCTGAGCCACACGGCGGCGAACCTGGCGAACATGAAAGACAACACCGATCTGGCGCTGAGCAATATCCGCGATGCTGACATGGCCTCCGAAGCGTCAAGCATGACCCGTAACCAGATGCTGGCGCAAACCAGTATGTCCATGCTGAAGCAGTCCAACAGCATGTCCGGCATGGTTATGTCTCTGCTGGGCTAATCCACTCTGGATAAAAGCTGAAAAAACACCGCTGTATGGCGGTGTTTTTGTATCCGGCTTCGCCTTTCCCCCGGGCGGAAAAAGCGGAAGTCCTCCTTCCAGCTTGTGCATAACCACCTGAAAAACCACAAATAAAAAATTGGCACGATAGTTGCTATGTCTGAAGCATACCGAATTACATTTGCGTGCCAGGAGAACCAATAATGTCTGATTTCGATCCAAAACAGATGGCGACAACACTGGCGACCTACGACGTCCTTGCACTGCAAAACGCGATCGCCACCCAGACAAAAACCTATGAAGCCCAGTCGTCAGCCCTTTCGTCGCTGCGTACCGCGCTAACGACTTTCCGCACGTCAATTAATGCCCTGAATTCCACCAGCGCCAGCGTCCTGAAAAATATCGCCACCATGAACCAGGAGGGGATTGCGACGATTAACGCCAGCGCCAGCGCGCGTAAAGGGACCTACAGCCTGAACGTCACCCAGCTGGCCACCGCTCAGCAGATCGGTTTCGACAAGCTGGACGATGACGCGATTAAAAATGCGAGCGGAACCCTGAAGATCAATCTCAATGGCGAGAGCATGGAGATTGATATGGATGGTCTGGACAGCCTTGCTGATTTTGCCGATGCGATTAATAAAACTGACTTCCCGAGCGCGTCGGATCCCACTTCCACCACGGCGGCCAGCGGGCAGAACGGAGTTACCGCTTCACTGATGCGAATTGACGGCAAAGTCTCGCTCATGCTGAGCAGTGACCAGAGTGGCGCGAAGTACAAAATCGAGATGGATACCAGCGGCATGTCTGCCGGACAGGATATTTTTGCAGACCAACAAACGATTACTGACGGAAAAGACGCGCTCTTCACGCTCGGCGATTCCACCAGACAGTATGCCAGCAGTTCCAACACCCTGGACGATCTGGTCGATGGCGTCTCTATTAAGCTGACCGGCACTACCGAAAAGAACAAACCGCTGGTGATTTCGATCGACACCGATAACACCGAAACGAAAAACCAGATCCAGGCGTTTCTCGATGCCTATAACACCCTGCGCGATACCCTCACCGGCATGACGAAAAGCGGCAGCAGCTCGGAAACGCGCGGCGCGTTTGCCGGTGATGCCACGATGTCCTCGCTCGGCACCGATATTGGCAATTTGCTGCGCGGCACCTTTGGTGACCAGAACATGAGTAAGTTCGGCATCTCCGCCGATAAAGACGGCAAGCTCACCCTCGATGCTGACGTGCTGGAGAAGCAGCTCAAAAACGATCCGCAGACCGTCGCGCAATTCTTCAACGGCAACGACGGCATGCTCAAGGCGATGGATAAATCGCTGGATAAATACCTCAGCACCAGCAGCGGCATGCTGAAGGGACGCCAGGAGATCCTGGACCGACAAAAATCTGATATCGATACCAAAACCGAAAAAATGAATACGCGTTATGACGCCTCTTACAGCCGCTACTACAAGCAGTTTACGCAGCTGCAAAAAGTCATGACGCAGATGAACAACACCATGAGCATGTTTGTTTAATTCTAAGGGAACCGACTTTCAATGTACGGAAATGATCAGGAAGGCTACGGCCTGTATCAACAATCCGATCTGGCTATTCAGGCCTCGGCGGCGAATCCGCATCAGCTGGTGCTGATGCTGTTTAACGGCCTGATGGATGAGCTTGTTCGTGCCAAAAGCCATATTGTTGCCCGTCGCTACGAGCGTAAGGCCCAGAGCATCAATAAGTGCATCGACATTCTCAACGCGCTAACCAGCGCGCTGGATTTTGAAAAGGGCGGCGAACTGGCGCTGAGCCTGGCGAACCTGTACGACTACTGCGTTTATCGCCTGTATGACGCCAGCCATAAGCTTTCGGTCGACATCATTGACGAAGTGGAAACGATCCTTGGCAACATCCAGGACGGCTGGCAGCGAATGGGCCAGGGGGCATGAGGATGCTGCACGTCATTCAGGCCCTGACGCGGGGTTTACGCCAGGCGACGGAGGATCATAACTGGTCCGCCGTCATGAACGTTGACGCCAAAATCGCCGAGCTACTGACCGCGATTCAGGGGAAAACGCTGGAGGTGGACGAGCGACAGGCGTTGGATAACCTGAAAAAGATCCACCTTCAGGCGCGTGATTACTGCCAGGTAGAGAGCGACAGGCTGGCCGTCAAGCTTAACCTGACGATGCGCAATCGTGAAGGGGCGGCCGCGTATGCCCAGTTTGCTGACGATGAAGGAATGCGCTGATGGATATCCTCAACCTGGCGCAGGGCCTGGTTAACGGTTCTGGCCTGCCGATGCAGGCCGAACCCATTGCAGGCCCGAAAGCGGTAACGCATACCACACAAACCCCGGCGGCGTTTAACGACGCGCTGCTGAACGTGATTGATTCACTCATGATCGGACAGGGGAAGGCGACACGCGATATTGCCGTAAGCGCGGTGCCGCTCCCGCAAGGCAGTGACGATGACGAGGAAACCGCTAACGAGCCGGTGCCGGGAGATTCACTGCTCAGGGCTGATGCGCCGCAGCAGCTGCTGGAAGCGCTGCTGATGACCAGCCAGATTCCGGTGCACGCTTCTGCTGGCTTTCCCGGTAAAGCGCAGCCCGTCGATGATGTCATGCTGAAAAACCTGCAGCCGCAGGGGGTGACGCAGGGAGCGGCGAAGGGAGTGCCGATGGGCATCTCTGCCTCGCTTTCGCATCAGTATCCGGTGCCGTCACCGGTGAGTCCCACCGATTCCGCGGCGAGCCCGCAGCCCGTTCTTCATAGCGTCGCTCCAGCGCTGATAACGGCGATGGTTCCGGCGGCTCAGACGAACACCTTTGCGCCGCTGCCGGCAAGCGATATTACCGCCACGCCGGCGGCCGCACCGGCAACGACCACCACCACCCTGAAAATGGATCCGGAGCCTTCGCGCTGGGGTGAACAGCTACAGCGTGCGCTGGGCGAGCGTTTGCAGGTGCAGGTAAAGCAGCAGGTCCAGCATGCCACCATCCGTCTCGATCCGCCGGATATGGGCAAAATTGATATTTCCATGCAGGTCGAAAGCGGACGCGTGCAGGTGCAGATCAACGCCAGCCATGCTGAGGTCTATCGCGCCCTGCAGCAAACGAGCAACGACCTTCGTCAGAGCCTGACGGAGCAACATTTTGTCCAGGTCAACGTGCAGGTGTCATCCCAGTCCGGGGGGCAGCAGCAGGGCAGAGGACAATCCTTCACCGGGCAGCATAACGCCATTCTGGCGGGAGCGGAAATCGTGACCCATACGACGGAGTCGCAGGATCTCCGCAGCGATGACTCGGTACTACTGACGGTTTAAGACAAGACTATATGAACGTAAAAACACTCTCTTTCGGCCTCGTTATCGCGCTCTTCACCGCCATGCTGGCGGCGGGAATGACGGTAGTGGGTACTCATCTGCTGCGCATGGATGAAGCAACAGGCAGCAGTTTCTTATCCGGGATATTCACCAGCTCTGACAAAGAGACCGTGGAGTTTGTGGAGATTAAAAACGTCGTTATCACCCTGAAAGGAAACGGGGACACGGAACGCTATCTGTTGCTGGAGCTGAACCTGGCGACCAGCAGTACGGAAGACGCGAGTAAAGCGAGAGACATGATCCCCGCGGTGCGTGGCGCCACGGTGAGCCTGCTTTCCGATCTCGACTACGACGACGTGCGCGCAATGAGCGTTAACCAGCTGCACGATAAGCTGCAGGCAGCCTACGTCGAACGGTTCAAAAGCCTGAAGATGGATGTCCCCTTTGAAGACGTCATCATCAGCAAAATGGTCTTCCAGTGACGGTTAAGCCGTAATGGAAATGATGGACTTTATCGCCAGCGACACCCTGACGGCGGCAGATGAAGCGCGCTATGTCAGCGCGTATTTGCCGCTGGTCAACAAAGTGGTCAAACAGCTCTCGTATCAGACCAGCAGCGTGATCGATCGGGAAGATATGGAGCAGATTGCCCTGATGGGGCTGTTGACCTCGCTGCGCCGCTACGGGCATCCGGATGCCCAGTTTGCCGCCTACGCCGTACAGCGCATTCGCGGGGCGGTACTGGACGAACTGCGTCTGCTGGACTGGCGCCCCCGTCGCCTGCGGCAAAAAACGCACAAGCTAAACGACAGTATCCGCGATATTGCGCGCCAGCTTGGGCGGACGCCCACGTTTGAAGATATTAGCCGCCATCTGTCCATCTCCGCGGAGGAGTATCAGGAATATTTATTGCTGGACTGCGCCAAAACGATAGAGAGCCTGGATGAACTGTTAGGCAATGACGCCCTGACGGGTGCGCTGGATAGCCGAAAGCTGGAGGACGAAATCGTCACCAGCCGGACGCTGCGCAGCGCGCTGGCAGCGCTGGACGAGCGTGAACAGCTGATCATGACGCTCTATTACCAGCACGAGATGAGCCTGAAAGAAATCGCTCTGGTTCTTGATTTAACGGAAGCCAGAGTGTGTCAGCTCAATAAAAAAATCGCCCAAAAAATTCAGTCTTTTTTCCAGAAGTGAAAGGTGTATGCAGAAATTCTTCGGTATCGTAATTATCCTGGGCTGCGTGGTTGGCGGCTTTCTCATGTCCGGCGGCCATCTCGCCTCGTTCTGGCAGCCCGGTGAAATTATCATCATTCTTGGCGCGGGCTTAGGCGCCATGGTGCTTGCCAACCCTCGCGCCGTTCTGTCGGAAATGTACCGCCAGTTTCGCGGCATTATGCGCAAAAACGAATACACCAGTGAATATCAGCGCCAGCTGCTGATGCTGTTATATGAGCTGCTGGAGCTGGTGCAGGACGGCGGCCTGAAGGTGCTGGATGAGCACATCGAGGCGCCAGAAAACAGCGAGCTGTTCCAGCGATACCCGCTCATGCTGCACGATAAGGCGCTGGTGACGTTTATCTCGGATAACTTCCGCCTGATGGCAATGGGCAAGATTAACGAACACGAGCTGGAAGGCATTCTTGAGCAGGAGCTGGTTGCCATGGAAGAGAACCTTCTCCAGCCGTCCCGCTCCCTGCAGCGTACCGCTGAAGCGATGCCGGGCTTCGGTATCTGCGCCGCGGTGTTGGGCATCATCATTACCATGCAGTCCATCGACGGTTCCATTGCGGTGATTGGGGTGAAAGTGGCGGCTGCGCTGGTGGGGACGTTTCTCGGCGTCTTCTTCTGCTATTGCTTAATGGATCCTGTTGCGAACGCGATGGAGCAGCGCACAAAAAAACAGCTCGCGGTACTGGAGTGCGTGCGTACGGTGCTGGTTAATCACGTGGCCGGTAAGCCGACGCTACTGGCGGTGGATGCGGGCCGCAAAATGCTGCCAATGGATTCCAAGCCTACGTTTGCCACCCTTGACGGTTGGGTGGAACAGATGACGGGTGGATCCTGATGCGTAACAGCAAAAAAGGACATACCACCATCATCAAACGCTCCTCGCGCAAAAGCCACGCTTTTCACGGCGGCGCGTGGAAGGTTGCCTTCGCCGATTTTACGCTGGCGATGATGGCGCTGTTATGGTGCTTTGGATTATGGGCGCGGTGACGGAAGAGGAACGTAAAGAGATTGTCTCGCTTCTGAACGGCGAGTCTATTTTTGAAGGTAATACGTTAACTCCTGTCACCCAAAAAGAGGGGAACGGCGGCGAAATTTCGCTGTTTGATACGCGTCACGCCAGAAAAAAAGATCGGCCTGAAACGCAGGCGAAGAAAAGAAGTCACGCCAGCGGTTCAGAGTGAGAAGACGGAGAGCCTGGAAGAGGTTAACGCGCGGTCTAAAAGCGAGATTGAGGATCTGGCGCGCATCATTATGAAGATCACCTCAGCCTATGATGCACAGGCCAACCTGAAGATGGAAATTGTGCCGCAGGGGCTGCGCATCCTCATCACCGACGATCGCAAACGCGAGATGTTCCAGCGCAGCAGCGCCATCTGACGCCATTCTTTAAGCGCTTGCTCACCGAGTTTGCGCCCGAACTGAACAAAATTAATAACAAAATCATCATCACGGGACATACCGATGCCACGCGCTTCGCGATCAGGTGCTTTATAACAACTGGAATCTCTCGGTGAGCGCGCCATGCAGGCGCGCTCGGTGCTGACCCGCAGCGGGCCTGGATCCCAATAAAGTTTTGCAGGTCAGCGGCATGGCTGACCAGATGCTGCTCGATCCTGAGCATCCGCTGAGTTCGGCTAACCGGCGTATTGAAATCATGGTGTTGACACACTCGGCCAGTGATTCGCTGTATCAATTTTTCGGTCAGCACGGTGAAAAAGTTCATTAAGCCACTGACCGAAAAACTCACTCAAGACCATTAACCCGATTGTTGTGCTGTGAACCTTTTCCTCCTTACCACTGCATTTGTACTTGGGCGGACTGCCTCCCACCAGGTACGTTTTTTTTACTTTTTTTTTGCTGCTGCTGTTGTTGCCGGGGCACGCCAGCGCAACCCCTTTACAGGCAAAAATTCCGGAGTCCAGCGCTCACAGTGACGCGCAAAAGCGCAAGCAAAATCGTCTGCGGCTGATGGCAAAAGCGAAAAAGCGTGTCGCCGTGGTGCCGCCGACGCCAGAGCAGAAGCGTCTTGAGATTGC
The DNA here is from genome assembly GCA_951848785.1 of Callosobruchus maculatus. Classification (NCBI taxonomy): domain Eukaryota; kingdom Metazoa; phylum Arthropoda; class Insecta; order Coleoptera; family Chrysomelidae; genus Callosobruchus; species Callosobruchus maculatus. The sequence continues at coordinate 34,411 of CATOUR010000417.1, forward strand.
GCGGCAGCAGGCCGAGCGCGCCCGAAATCGTGAGATGCTGGCGATGCACGCCCGCTGGGCTCCTGGCAACCTGGGCGGCTCCGAGGCGCTCTGGGATGAGGTGCAGGATGGGGCAGAGACGACGCGCTCCCCGCAGAAGACGCTCATCAAGCTGCGAACGGTGATACATCGCCTGGAGAGCCAGCTTGGTAAACCCTATCTGTGGGGCGGCGACAGCCCGAGCGACGGCTTCGACTGTAGCGGGCTGGTCTTCTACGCCTTTATCATGTACTGGATCGCAAGCTGCCGCGCACCGCCAACGGCATGTTTCAGGACAACGCCCTGAAGCCCGTCAAACAGCAAAAGCTGCGGCGTGGCGATCTCGTCTTTTTCAACATTAACCAGCGACCCGGCGCGGATCACGTTGGTGTGTATCTCGGTGATGGCCGTTTTATTGAAGCGCCACGTACCGGACTGAAGATCCGTATCAGCCAGCTTTCTGACAATTTCTGGCAATCCCGTTATTTGGGTGCCCGGCGCGTTCTGTAGCCTGGCCTGACCTCTAAACTCCCTTTTGGACTGAGAAAATCATGACCGTAACCCGTATGAACATTCGCCATTGATGATGGATCTACAAACGTAAAAATTAGCTGGATTGAGAACGGCACGCTGAAGACGGTGGTATCACCGAACTCCTTCCGCAAGGACTGGAAAAGTGCGGCACTGCTGCGCGGTCAGTCGGTCTACAACTACACCATCGGCACCACCAAATATACCTATGATGCGACCTCCGATAGAGGCGTTATCCACCACCCATATTGACTATCAATATGACGATCTTAACCTGCTGGCGGTACACCATGCGCTGCTGCTGACCGGCATCGCGCCGTGTGACGTGGAGGTGATCGTCACGTTGCCGATTACCCAGTTCTACAACCCGGATGACTGCCAGCGCAACGAAAGCCGCATCGAGGCTAAGCGCCGTAACCTGATGCGGGATATCTCTCTCAATAAAGGTGAGCGTTCCGTATCGTCGATGTTCAGGTGATGCCGGAAAGCCTGCCCGCCGCGCTTTCGCATCTTCTTAACTCCAGCGTTACCGAATTCACCCGCTCGCTGGTCATTGACTGCGGCGGCACCACGCTGGATATGGGGGTTATTGTCGGCGAGTTCGACGATGTCTCCGCGATTTACGGGAACAACGAGATTGGCGTAGCGATGGTGACCGACGCTACCCGCAAGCTGCTGGCGGCGGCCGACAGCGACTCCAGCTATCTGGTAGCGAATGAGCTGATTAAACGCCGCCACGATATGGATTTTGTCAAAAGCGTCATCAACGATGAGTCGCGTATTGAAGAGATCCTGGAGCGGGTGGAAACTTAAGATCCAGGAGCTGGGTGACCAGGTGGCTTATGAAGCGAAGAAATTCGCCAAAAACCCTACCGGGTTTATCTGGTCGGGTGGCGGGGTGCGCACCTGGTGGAATCCGCCGTTCGCGAGGCCTATGCGACGCTCGGCGACCGGGTGATTGCGATAGATAACCCGCAGAGCGCGCTGTCGCGCGAGATATGCCTCTATCACGCCGAGAGCGGCGTGGAGACGGTAGCCGAGCCGCGCATGGCCGAGGTGGGCGAAGATGAGTAACAGGCGCATTCGCCGCGTTGATCTATCGCTGCATTTGTCGCCAGAGCAGTCGCGCGCGGACCTGCGCGCGATGCTACAGCTGAAAAAGTGGCATGAGGCGCTTAGCCAGGCGGGCAGTAACCCGGGTGATATCAGCATGGAAATGCGTCGTTTCCATCGCAACGTTTACCTTGCCGGTCTACAGCTACAGCTGCTGAACCCGCCGCTGTGCAGCCATATTGCCGAGTCGCTGGGGCGCGAAGCGTTAACTCTGGAGGCGCTGTGCAGCGAGCTGGCAAGCGGCGAACTCCTGCCAGCCGCTACGGCGTCCGCGCCAGAAACGCCCGCGTCGAGCGGTGAGTTTAGCAAGCAGCAGTTGCGACAGATGCGCGCGCTGATGTCGGACGCACTACAGCGACAGAGCGCGCCGGATGAAGCCTCACGCCAGGCGCTGGAGCAGTTACATAGCGAAGTGGCGCAGCTTAAGGCCCTGCTCGACCAGCAAAACGAGCTGCTACAACAGCTACGGATGTCCGGCCGTGCCGCCGAGGCCGAAACGGCTAAAAAAGGGCTTACGGAAACGCTGGACATGAATGCCCTGAATGCGCCAACGGAAAAAATGAAGCAAATCCGCAAGAAAGGCATTTTTTAGGGCCGGGGGAGCGACGGACGATGCGCTAAAAAAAAGACCATAAATTACAATGGTCTTTTTTATGAACAAGTATACGCGGAACGTTACTCGATATTCTGGATCTGCTCGCGCATCTGCTCAATCAGAACCTTCAGCTCAATCGCTGAATTGGTCACCTCGGCATTGATAGACTTAGACGCCAGCGTGTTCGACTCGCGGTTGAACTCCTGCATCATAAAGTCGAGGCGGCGGCCTACGGCTTCTTTCTTCTTCAGAATGTTGTAGGTCTCTTTAACGTGCGCTTCCAGGCGATCCAGCTCTTCAGCCACGTCCACGCGCTGTGCCATCAGCACCAGCTCCTGCTCCAGCCGGTTGTTTTCGAGCTGGACTTCGGCCTCTTCAAGCTTAGCGACAAGGCGCTCGCGCTGCCACTGCAGCACTTCTGGCATATGGGCGCGAACTTTCGCCACTTCGGCGCTCACGCCTTCAAGGCGCTGCTCAATCATCGCCTTCAGCGCCTGGCCTTCGGTTTCGCGGGCCACGATAAAGTCATCCAGCGTGCCGTCGAGCGCCGCCAGGATTTCAGCGGCGATCGCGTCCAGATCCTGCTCTCCTGCGGCCATTACGCCAGGCCAGCGCAGAATATCAACCGGGTTGATCTCGCCTTCATCGCTTTGCATTTTGACCCAGTTCGCCGCATTCACGAGCTGTTTCGCCAGCTTTTCGTTGAGGATCAGCTCGCCCTGCGCGCTGGCATCGGGCTCAAAGCGCAGGTTACATTCCACCTTTCCGCGGGTCAGACGCGTACGGATACGCTCACGCACCACAGGCTCAAGGCTGCGGAACTGTTCCGGCATACGGAAATATGTTTCCAGATAGCGCTGGTTTACCGAGCGCATTTCCCAGGTAGCGCTACCCCAGCTACCCTTGATTTCACGCCGGGCGTAGGCGGTCATACTGCGGATCATAGACATTCCCGTTTTTAAAGGAGAGATGGGGGGATTATAGCTTTCGGGGGCTTCTCAGGATAGGAATAAGCGTCCTTTATCCGTATAATGCGCAGCCACATTCGTTTCAAGCCGGAGAATCCATCATGCGTCCATCAGGTCGTAGCGCCAATCAGGTGCGTCCCGTCATCCTGACCCGTAACTATACAAAACACGCTGAAGGCTCCGTGCTGGTTGAGTTTGGTGACACCAAAGTGCTTTGCACCGCGTCTATCGAAGAGGGCGTGCCTCGCTTCCTGAAAGGTCAGGGCCAGGGTTGGATCACCGCCGAATACGGCATGTTGCCGCGCGCAACCCATACCCGTAATGCCCGTGAAGCGGCGAAGGGTAAGCAGGGCGGCCGTACCATGGAGATCCAGCGCCTGATCGCGCGTGCGCTCCGCGCCGCAGTTGATCTGAAAACGCTGGGTGAGTTCACCATCACGCTGGACTGCGACGTGATCCAGGCCGATGGCGGCACGCGTACGGCCTCCATTACCGGAGCCTGCGTGGCGCTGGCAGACGCGCTGAACAAGCTGGTGGCCGCCGGTAAGCTGAAAACCAACCCGATGAAAGGGATGGTTGCAGCGGTTTCCGTCGGTATCGTTAACGGCGAAGCGCTTTGCGATCTGGAGTACGTTGAAGATTCTGCCGCAGAAACCGACATGAACGTGGTGATGACCGAAGATGGTCGCATCATTGAGGTACAGGGCACGGCAGAAGGCGAGCCATTCACCCATGAAGAGCTTCTTACCCTGCTGGCGCTGGCCCGAGGGGGAATCGAATCTATTGTAGCGACGCAGAAAGCGGCGTTAGAAAATTGATTTTAAGGCGACCGATGAGTCGCCTTTTTTTTGCCCGTAAGACAGAAAAGACAAAGGAGCAAATCCATGAAATCGTATCAGCGCCAGTTTATTGAGTTTGCGCTTAACAAACAGGTACTCAAGTTTGGCGAGTTTACGCTGAAATCCGGGCGTAAAAGCCCCTATTTCTTCAACGCCGGGCTGTTTAATACCGGGCGCGATCTGGCACTGTTAGGTCGCTTCTATGCCGAAGCGCTGGTGGATGCCGGGATTGATTTCGACCTGCTGTTTGGCCCTGCGTACAAAGGCATTCCGATTGCGACGACCACCGCAGTGGCGCTGGCGGAGCACCATGACCGCGACGTGCCGTACTGCTTTAACCGTAAAGAGGCCAAAACTCACGGCGAGGGCGGGAATCTGGTCGGCAGCGCGCTGCAGGGCCGCGTGATGCTGGTGGATGACGTGATCACCGCAGGCACCGCGATTCGTGAATCAATGGAAATTATCCAGGCAAATGGCGCAACGCTTGCGGGCGTGCTGATTTCGCTCGATCGTCAGGAGCGCGGGCGCGGCGAAATCTCCGCTATTCAGGAAGTGGAACGCGATTACGGCTGCAGGGTAACGTCGATTATCACCCTGAAGGACCTGATTGCGTATCTGGAAGAGAAGCCTGAGATGGCGGATCATCTGGCGGCGGTACGGGCATACCGGGAAGCGTACGGGGTATAACTGCATTGCCCGATGGCGTCAGGCTTATCGGGCAATGCACTCTGTAGACCGGATAACCGGCAGCGGGGTTACTGCAACTGAGCTGCCACTAACGGCCAGCGGGCGTCAAAATCGTCCGTTGGGCGGTATTTAAACTCGCTGCGCACAAAACGAGAGAGCATCCCTTCGCAAAACGCCAGGATCTGGCTTGCCAGCAATGTCTCATCCGTGGTGTAACCTTCGCCTTCACGCATTTTCTTCTCGCGCAGTACCTGTCGCAGCTGGGCTTCAATACGCTCAAAAAGCTGGTTTATGCGGCCCTGCAGGCGATCCTGTTCGAACATCAGCGCGTGGCCGGTCAGAATACGGGTCAAACCCGGATTACGTTCACCAAAGCCCAGAATCAGCAGCACAATCAGACGCAGACGCGCGCTGGTGTCTTTTTCGTCCTTCAGAATCAGGTTGATGCGCGTAATCAGGCTATCTTCGATAAACTCGATCAGGCTGTCGAACATTCGGGTTTTGCTCGGAAAATGTCGATACAGCGCCGCTTCTGACACGCCTACAGAGGCCGCCAGTTTTGCGGTGGTGATGCGTTGACTGCCGTCGCTGGATTCAAGCATCAGAGCCAGAGATTGAAGTATTTCTTCGCGACGATTCCTTTTCGCGGTTTGTTTTTCTGCCATGTTACAAAATACCCCTGAAAATAAGCACTTGTCAGGCCGTCATCCACACAGCGACCGCAAACTGGCGTTTGCGGTTTGTTATTGCATTATGGCGCTGTGAAATGCGTGTCTGTCGGGCGGTTATTTGCGCCCGGAATGGCCGAAGCCGCCTTCGCCACGGTCGGTAGCATCAAAGTCTGCCACCAGGTTAAATTCTGCCTGCACCACCGGGACAAATACCATCTGCGCGATACGCTCGCCCGGTTCAATGGTGAAGCTGTCCTGGCCACGGTTCCAGACGGATACCATCAGCTGACCCTGATAGTCAGAGTCAATCAGGCCAACCAGGTTACCCAGCACGACGCCATGCTTATGGCCCAGGCCAGAGCGCGGCAGGATCACCGCAGCCAGCGACGGGTCAGCAATGTGGATCGCCAGTCCGGTCGGGATCAGGGTAGTTGCACCCGGGGCCAGTTCTACGGCGTCATCGAGACAGGCGCGCAGGTCAAGACCGGCAGAGCCGGAGGTGGCATACGTTGGCAGCGGAAATTGCTCGCCAACGCGCGGGTCCAGAATCTTAACGTCGATTTTTTTCATCATAACGGGTAACGATCTCGTCCAGTAATTGTTGGCCCAGGAGTTCTTTGCGCTCAAGCGGTAAGACTTTATCTCCATCCTGCCAGAAAAGGTGCAATGCGTTGCTGTCGCTGTTAAATCCTTGCGTGGACAGCGATACGTCGTTCGCGCAAATCAAATCGAGGTTTTTGCGGGTACGTTTTTGCCGGGCATATTCTTCCACATTATTCGTTTCGGCGGCAAACCCAACAACGTAAGGACGATGCGTTTTTAGCGCGGCCACACCGGCAACGATATCCGGGTTTTTGACCATTTTTATCATTAATTCATCGCCTTGCTTTTTAATTTTGGCGTCAGCAATGGTTTCTGCCCGGTAATCCGCCACGGCAGCACAGCCAATAAAAATATGCTGCTGTTGTGCATGCGCCTGTACGGCGGCTTCCATTTCCAGTGCGGTGGTGACATCAATACGCTGCACCGACGCAGGCGCGGTAAGCGACACCGGGCCGCTCACCAGCGTGACGTTCGCACCGCGCCTGGCCGCCGCGGCAGCAATCGCATAGCCCATTTTGCCGGAGCTGTGGTTTGTAATGTAACGCACCGGATCCAGCGGCTCGCGCGTTGGACCCGCGGTAATCATGATGTTGAGATGTTGCAGATCGTTGACAGGCGAGAAATGGGCCGCGGCCATATCAACAATCGTTAGCGGGTCGAGCATTCGGCCCGGACCCACGTCGCCGCAGGCCTGGCTGCCGCTGTCGGGGCCCCAGATCAGCAGGCCGCGCGAGGCCAGCGTTTCCAGATTATGCCGGGTAGCGGCGTTGCGGTACATCTGCTGGTTCATGGCGGGCACGACCGCGACGGGCGCCGGGGTGGCGAGGCAAATGGTTGAAACCAGATCGTTCGCCATACCTGCCGCCACGCGGGCAATTAAATCCGCCGTGGCGGGGGCAAGAATAACCAGATCGGCCCATTTACCCAGCTCAATGTGGCCCATTGCGGCTTCGGCCGCCGGATCAAGAAGGCTGTCGGATACCGGGTATCCCGATACGGCCTGCAGGCTCAGCGGAGTGATAAAGGCTTTGCCGCCTTCGGTGATCGCGACCCGCACATCGGCCCCGCGCTCGCGCAAACGGCGCACCAGGTCCGGCGTTTTATAGGCAGCAATACCGCCGCTTACGCCAAGAACGATTTTTTTACCGGCCAGGCTCATCATGATTCTTTCCTGTTGGGTTTCACCAGAGAGCGGGCATTTTATCACAATCCCAAAAACGGGGTGATGAAGTCCTTTATTCACTTTGCGAGGCGTTACGCAAGAACGAAACGCGAGCGTCGAGCCCGGGAGGTGCCTGTGGCAGCATAGTGGCAAACAGAAGGAGGGCGGGCATGGAAGAGACTGAACAGCTGCTACCGCGCGAAAAAATGCTGCGCCATGGCGTCACGTTATTAAAAGACGACGAGCTGCTGGCGCTCTTTTTACGCACGGGCACGCCGGGAAAAACGGTTTTTACCCTGGCGAAGGATTTAATAGACCATTTTGGTTCACTGTATGGTTTGCTGACCGCGGACCTGGCGGAATTTACGCACGTAGAGGGCATTGGCGTGGCGAAATATGCCCAGCTGCGGGGAATTGCTGAACTTGCCCGACGATTTTATAACGTGCGTATGGAGGAGGAAGACCCCATTCTTACTCCTGACATGACCCGCGAATTTCTGCAAAGCCAGCTGTCCGATCTGGAGCGGGAGATCTTTATGGTGATCTTTCTCGACAACAAAAATCGTGTGATTAAACATACCCGCCTTTTTTCGGGGACGTTAAGCCACGTTGAGGTGCATCCGCGTGAAATTGTGCGGGAAGCGATAAAAGTGAATGCAGCCGGCGTGATCCTCGCGCATAATCACCCCTCTGGCTGTGCAGAACCAAGCAGAGCTGACAAAGCTATTACCGAACGTATTATCAAATGCTGTCAATTCATGGACATTCGTGTGCTGGACCATCTGATAATTGGCCGCGGAGAGTACATATCTTTTGCCGAACGCGGCTGGATTTAGGCCTTTTCTCGCGATCCATCGGGATCTTTGTCTGTTCGGGACTTGAGCACACCGCCGAGTCAGCGTATACTACGCCACCTTTGAGAATCTCGGGTTTGGCATTTGGGCCTGGCAATCGAGAGTTCAATAGAACTATGCGATGACCGGGCTGTAAAGCCTGACGAGGCGCCGATACCCCATACGAAGCTCGAGCTAATTTGATTTTTGGAGAATAGACATGTCCCGAGTCTGCCAAGTTACTGGCAAGCGTCCGGTGACCGGTAACAACCGTTCCCACGCACTGAACGCGACTAAACGCCGTTTCCTGCCGAACCTGCACTCTCACCGTTTCTGGGTTGAGAGCGAGAAGCGTTTTGTCACCCTGCGCGTATCTGCTAAAGGTATGCGTGTAATCGATAAGAAAGGCATCGATACAGTTCTGTCCGAACTGCGTGCCCGTGGCGAAAAGTACTAAGTACTTAAAGAGGAAATAAATCATGGCTAAAGGTATTCGCGAGAAAATCAAGCTGGTTTCTTCTGCTGGTACAGGTCACTTCTACACCACCACGAAGAACAAACGTACTAAGCCGGAAAAACTGGAACTGAAAAAATTCGATCCAGTTGTACGCCAGCACGTACTGTACAAAGAAGCTAAAATCAAATAATTTTAGTCTCCTTGTATTGAAAAACCCCGCATCTGCGGGGTTTTTTGCATTCTGCATCTCAAAGGAGGAACCATGCCTGAATTACCTGAGGTAGAGACCAGCCGCCGCGGTATTGAGCCGCATCTGGTCGGCGCGACTATTCTGCATGCTGTCGTTCGCAACGGGCGTCTGCGCTGGCCGGTTTCCGATGAGATCCATGCGTTAAGCGACAAACCCGTCCTGAGCGTCCAGCGCCGCGCTAAATACCTGCTGCTGGAGCTGCCTGACGGCTGGATCATCATCCATCTGGGCATGTCGGGAAGCCTGCGTATCCTCACAGAGGACCTGCCTGCGGAAAAGCACGACCACGTCGATCTGGTGATGAGCAACGGCAAAGTGCTGCGTTATACCGACCCACGGCGTTTTGGCGCATGGCTGTGGGCCAAAGAGCTTGAAGGGCATAACGTGCTGGCGCATCTCGGGCCAGAGCCGCTCTCAGAGGCGTTTAACGCGGAATACCTCAAAGAGAAATGCGCCAGGAAGAAAACCCCGATTAAACCCTGGCTTATGGATAACAGGCTGGTGGTGGGCGTGGGGAATATTTACGCCAGCGAATCGCTGTTTGCCGCCGGGATCCATCCCGATCGGCTGGCCTCTTCGCTATCGGCGCAGGAGTGCGAGCTGCTGGTTAGCGTCATTAAAGCGGTGCTGCTGCGGTCGATTGAACAGGGCGGGACGACGCTGAAGGATTTCCTGCAAAGCGACGGGAAGCCGGGCTATTTTGCGCAGGAGCTGCAGGTCTACGGCCGTAAAGGTGAACCGTGCAGAGCCTGCGGAACGCCGATAATTGCCACGAAGCACGCCCAGCGCGCCACGTTTTACTGCCGTCAGTGCCAGAAGTAACGTTACTTTAATTTTTCCATCAGCGCCTGGTGGACGTTATCCGGCAGGAAGTGGGTAACGTCCCCGTGATGGCGCGCGACCTCTTTCACCAGTGAGGAAGAGATAAAAGACCACTCCTTGGAGGGCATCAGGAACACGCTCTCCAGCTCCGGCATCAGGTGGCGGTTCATGTGCGCCAGCTGCATCTCATATTCGAAGTCCGCCACGGCACGTAAGCCGCGGATGAGTATATTGGCCTGCTGGGTGCGGGCAAAATTTGCCATCAAATCGCTGAACCCGACGACCTCAACGTTCGGCAGGTGCGCAATCGCCCCGGATGCCAGCGCCACGCGTTCGTTCAGATCGAACATTGGCTTTTTGCTCGGGCTGGCGGCAATAGCCAGAATGACCTTGTCGAACATACACGCCGCACGGGTGATGATATCAAGATGACCGTTGGTGATCGGATCGAAGGTACCCGGATAAATCGCTTTTGTGCTCATGGCTCACGTTTTCTCTGAGTAGCCGCGGTTCAGCGCCCACAGCTCGGTGTATTTGTTGAAAGTATACTGGGCATTCACCACCGCCAGTAGCCAGCCCTGCTTGCCGTCCAGCACGCCGCCGCGCAGCAGCAGCGTTTTCAGAAACGCGCCCAGCGTGTGGGTGAAGATCCCGGTAAGCGAGGCTTTCTTGCCGCGAGCATGCCGCTCCTGTGCCCAGGCGGTGGCATAGTTCAGCTGTTTACGCTGGAAGCTGGCGAAATCCCGACAGGTCAGGTGAAGCAGATCGCCCGTTAGGGGAATGACCCTGGCGTTGTCACAGGCCAGAGACTCATGAACCAGGCTGTCGTTGTACTGGTAGCGTGCGCGCTCGTAGAGACGCATCACGCGGTCTGGATACCAGCCGCTGTGGCGCATAAAGCGCCCAAGAAAATAGTTACGACGCGCGATGCTGTAGACCGCGCCAGGCTGGGGAGCGGCAAGTACCGTTTGAATGGCCTGTCGGAGTTCCGGGGTAACGCGCTCGTCGGTGTCGATCATCAGCACGTAATCGCCCGTGGCGTAATCCTGCGCGCGCTGACGCTGAATGCCGTAACCCTGCCAGTCGGTGTCGGTATAGACGGTTGCACCCGCTGCACGGGCCACGTCTGGCGTGTTGTCTGTACTGCCGGAATCAAGAAGGATTATCTCGTCAGCCCAGGCAACAGACGCCAGGCAATCCGGAAGCAGGTCGGCGGCGTTTTTTGGCGATCATCACCACCGACAGACGCGTTGACATTAGTGGCTCCGCTGAGGCAGATAGGGTTGCAGAAGCTGCAGCAGACGGGTCAGCGCGCCCTGGTTCTGGTGCAGAACCTCAACGGCATGACGACCGTACCACAGGCGGTAATCTTCGTCGGTCAGAAGGGTGGAGACCTCTTTGACCACCGAATCTGCGTCGGTGACGGTGATTAAGCCATCGGCTTGCTGCAATTTCGCGCAGATGTCCTTGAAGTTAAACGTGTGTGGCCCCATCAGCACCGGAATGGCGTGCGCGGCCGGCTCGAGCGGGTTATGGCCGCCGCGCTCTACCAGGCTGCCGCCGACGAAGGCGAGATCCGCAATGCCGTACAGCAGCATCAGTTCACCCATCGTATCGCCAATGACGACCTGCGTGCTGCCAGAGGGGATTTCGCCGCTGCTGCGCAGGGTAAAGCTGAAACCGCCTTTTTGCACCATTTCGCGGGCATCTTTAAAACGCTCCGGATGGCGAGGAACCAGAATCAGGAGCAGGTCCGGGAAGGTTTCCAGCAGCTTGCGGTGGGCCTGCAAAATAATCTCTTCTTCACCGTCGTGGGTGCTGGTGGCAATCCAGACCTGACGGCGCGGCGCCCACTGTCGACGCAGCGTCACCGCACGGGCGGCGAGTTCAGGCGTGACGGAAATATCGAATTTCAGGCTACCCGTTACCGCAAGCTGGTTGCGTTTCAGGCCCAGGGCGATAAAGCGCGCGGCATCTTCTTCATTTTGCGCGGCGATCAGCGTGATTTTGCTGAGCAGGCGACGCATAAATTTACCCAGCTTGCCGTAGCCTTTCGCCGAACGCTCTGACAGACGCGCGTTCGCGATAACTAAAGGAATTTTACGGGCATGCAGGGCGGAAATCATGTTCGGCCACAGCTCGGTTTCCATCACGATCACCAGTTTTGGGCGAACGGTGTTCAGGAAACGGTTCATGGCACAAGGGAGATCGTACGGGAGGTAGACGTGATGGACATCTTTACCGAATGCGGACATCACGCGTTCTGAGCCCGTCGGCGTCATGGTGGTGACGGTGATCGGCAGCGACGGATAACGGTGGCGCAGGGCGCGCACCAGCGGAATGGCCGCCAGCGTTTCCCCGACGGATACGGAATGCAGCAGAATACCGTCCGGCGCGACTTTATTGCGGCAGAAGCCATAGCGTTCGGCCCAGCGTTTACGGTACGCAGGCGCTTTACGGCTACGAAGCAACAGTCGCAGCCACACCAGTGGCTGAATGATGTAGAGCAGGGCGGTATACAACAATTCCAAGCGATTATCCGTTTTTTTAGTTTCGGCCGGGAAATTCTAAGCATTTAAGCGTGCTAAAGCTATCTCTTATGCCAGATACCGTTTTAAACGGAAGTAGCGTCGGCCCAGGCGCCAGCGCAAACGCGGGCTTTTGGCACTTTTCCAGATAAGCTTCCAGATCCCGGTGTCGAAGAACTCTTTGATTATCATTGCTTTCTTCGCCTCATCCTTCATGTTATCGAAGGTATGAATAATCCCCAGCCCCTCTTTAGCGATTTGCCAGTGGCAGGCAGGGATATTTTTCACTTTATCCGGATAGCGCTGGTTAATGGCATCAAGCATCTTCAGGATCTTCATGTAATGACGCGCTGAGCGGATAAGCGTGTCGTCGTTATCCGGAGTGTGCGATACCGAAGCGGAGTGGATGTAGTAGTCATAAAAGCGTTCGCTGGTGTACTGAACGCGTTCCGCGGCAAGCAGCACCTCGGTAGTCCACGGGATATCCTGATGGCGCAGGCCGGGCTCGAAGCGGAAGCCGTTCTGGCGAATGAAATCGTGGCGATAGATATTCAGCCAGGTAACGTGCAGGAACTTACGCGAGTCCAGCGCCTTTTTTAGCCATGCCGCGCCATTCATAACGCCCGTTGAGGCGAGCTTGTCTTCCGGGAAGATGGGGCGAGACGGTTTCTTGTTATTTTCCCAGACGTAGTTGCCGTTGCAGGTGGCGACGTCCAGATTCTGCGTGACGGCCATATCCAGCAGGCGCTGATACATGCCGGGTCTGAAAACATCATCAATATCCGGGAAGGAGAGATAGCGGCCGGTCGCAACGGCCAGGCCGGTATTACGCGCGATGGAAACGCCCTGATTAGGCTGTTCAATGACCTGCATATCCGGCAGCTTTTCGCGCCAGTTATCGACGATCTGCATCGAACGGTCGGTGGAGCCGTCATTGACGATGATGACTTCCATACTGTCGATGTTTTGATTTACAAGGCAGGTAAAGAACTGATCAAGAAAAGCTTCACCGTTATAAACGGCAACCACCACGCTTAATAATGGCGCTGAATTTTGCATATGAAACCTGATTATTTTTGGGTGTCGACCAAAGCAATGTATTGCCGGCAAATGGCGTTGATACCGAACGAGGCAATCGTGTCGCGATCAACCACCGGCGGAGAGGCATACAGTTCTGCCAGCGTTTTCGCCAGTGATTCGTCTGTTAACGCCGTCAGACCGCGGGCCAGGGGGCCGGTGAGGATCTCAGCAGGGCCGCCAGGGCAGTTTGTACTGACCGGTGGAGTCTGACAGATAATCGACTCCACGAGTACATTACCAAAACCTTCGCAGTCGGAACTTAACACTAAAAGGCGTGCTCCTTTGATCCACGGGTAGGGATTGGCTTCGAACGGGCGGAAAATGATCTTGTTTTCAATGCCAAGCCCGGCGGCAAGCTGCCTGAGCTGGTCTATTTTCGTTGCGGAGCCGTTGCCCATCATCACCAGGGTTGTGTCGAGCTTGCTTAGCGCGAACGCCCGCAGCAGGCGGTCATGACGTTTGTGCTCATGAAAACGGCCAACGTGGATAATGTAATTCTGCCCCTGCATCTCAAAAGGCGCTTCTGCCAGACGCTGAATTTCAGGAATATCAAAGGGGTTATGGATCACCGCTTTGCGTCGCAGGGGGATAGCGAGCGTCTCTGAGAGATCGTGCAGTACGGCTCCGGATACCGCGACAACGTTGCGGTTTTCGTAGGTATGTCGAATTTTAGAATGTTTAAACCAGCGGGAAAGGCCGCTGCGATGGCGTAAATAGGAGAACGAGAACATCCCGTGTACGCAGAACCACACCTTGTCCCGATCCAGCACCCGGCTGTGCGCCACGATACGATCGGTTTTATGGAGGTGCGAGAAGACCACGTCAAATTTACCGCTGCGCTCAGCCCGCTCAATAGCGCGATCCAGTAAACGGGCGCGCCGCGGGATCTCTGTCAGCTTGCGCCAGGGTTTTTTACACGTATCCTGCACAACCTGAAAATCGATGCCTTCCGGAATGGCGTAGTCGCACACCTTCCGCAGGGAGAAAAGGGTAACCTGATGTCCCAGTTCCGTCAGTCCGCTGGAGAGGGTGAGAACCGTTTTTTCGGCTCCTCCACCGGGTAAACCATCAATAATCATTAGGATGCGCATTATTAATCCAGTAATTTTTGATAAAGCGAAATAAGCTGACTTGACAGTTTTTCTGGCGTTGCTTCTCTGACGCGTTCGCGCGCCGCAAGCCCCATATTGTTATTCTTTTCCAGAGAAGGAATGGACACGACGGCCTCCTTCAGGGTGCGAATATCAAGTGCATCACAGTAAAACCCGTTCTGGCCTTGCTCAATAAATTCTGACCCACCGCAGCTCTCTGACGTAATGACGGGTAATCCACAGGCCATTGCTTCAAGTATGACGTTAGGGAAAGGATCATACAGCGTCGGCAGCAGTAAACCATCGGAAAGCTGATAAAACGGCAGCGTCTCTTTTTGCATCCCCAGGAAACGGATTTGCCCCTCACAGCCTAATGAACGGGCGAGGTCGCGATAGCGGCTTTCCGCTTTATCCTGACCGACCACAATCAGCCATGCCGATGTCCCTGCAATAGCCTGGATAGCGCTCGCCAGCCCCTTGCGTTCAAACCCTGACCCCACGAAGCAGAAAATGACGGCATCGGCGGGTAGCCCAAATTGCTGACGCAGTACGGCGCGCTGTCTCTCTTCTGCCGGAACGAAGCGGCTGGAATCTATTGAATTATAAATCACATGTATCTTTTTTGCGTCAATATCAAAGTCTTCGACGATTTCGCGCTTGATCATCTCCGCATTACAGATAACCGCCTTTAGCTCGGGAGCCTGATACATTTCACGTTCCGCGTTCATCACGTAGCGGTGATAGCGATCGTGCATAAGCAGCTTCGCGCGCCAGGCGGGAAGTATACGCGTACGCTGTAGCAGCCAGCGGCGATGCACTCCGTCGCCGGCACGGTAAATGTCGCAGCCCGGGATACGCTCGTGGCTCTGTACAATATCAAACTGCTGCTGTTGCCACAGGGCTCGCGCGGCGTGCGCAAAGCCGCGCTCGCGGCTGATGCGACCCCATTTCCGGGGATCGCAGATATGAATATGCCAGTCGTCCTGTTTTTCGCCTTGCCACTCGCGGGTGATGACGTTCAGCTCAAGATTCTGATTGCTCAGCGCAGCGAGTGCCCTGGAGACAAAACGTTCTGCTCCGCCATCCGGACGATATTTTTGACGCACAATGGCCAGGCGATGAGGCTTCATCACAGGTATCTCCTTGCGGCAGAGACGACAGCATCAACGGGAATGGCGTCGAGATAGCGTTCGGTGGTTTTCGTATCAATGGCGTCAGGGTTGGGAAGCGGGCCGTAATTCCCGGCCCAGATAACCTCGCCGTTTACCTGCCATGGCGACCAGAACGTCAATTTTGATGGGCCAAATAGCGCCACGCAGGGCGTCTGCAGGGCGGCGGCCATGTGCATAGGAACAGAGTCAACGCCAATGAACAGGCTGGCGTGGTCGATAAGCGAGGCCAGCTGGCGCAGGGTTAACTGTCCTGCCAGCGAAACAACACCCGTTTTCGGGGAGGCGGCAAGGATGCGGTCTACCATCGCCAGCTCTTTCTTATCCGGTCCCGCCGTCAGGACGACAGTGTGGCCGTCCTGCTGTAACGCGGCGATAGTTTGCGCCATTTTTCCTTCATCCCAGCACTTAAAGAACCAGCGTGAGGTGGGCTGGATAACGATGTAGCGCTCTCCCACACCCTGTTGCGTTAGCTTTTGCTGTGCATGGTGCCAGTCATCCGCGCGGTAAGCCATGGTGACGGTCGGTTTAGCGACAACCGGTAACGGTGCCAGTATCGAAAGGTTTTGTTCAACGGTGTGCAGTGACTGATGGCTGGCGACAGAAACCAGTTCGCTATGACAAAAACGCCAGAACGCATTGTTGCGCTTGTTAAAGGCAAACCCGAGCCGAACGGGGGCACCCGTGAGGCGGGTGACAATCGCGCTGCGCCACTGATCGGCAAGATTAATCACCAGATGGTACTGCTGCGCGCGCAGCGTACGCAGCAACTGCCACTCTTTTTGCAGGTGCTTCAGCGTGCCCAGCTGCTTCCACTTACGGTCGATGCCATAAATCGTATTGATTGCCGGATGCGCGGCGAGCATGTCTCGCGTCTCTTCATACAGGAGCACGTCGATTTGGGCTTCTGGCCATTTTTGGCGTAGCGAATTGATGACGGGAGTGGTGAGTAACATGTCGCCATGATGGCGAAGTTTGATCAGTAAAATGCGCAAATCAGGCGTGTCGGGTAAGTTATTCATCATCATCTTATCGGCGTTGTACTAATGGCAATTCTAATAGACCTGGTAGCGACTTGCACTCTTTCTCCATAATGTCAGGAATTTCCCTGGAAGGGTTTACTCCTGCTTTCGGGAGTGCGTAACATAGCGCTAACTATTTTGTCTTGCGGGCTCATTATGAAAAAACCGGCGTTTATCATCACGATCGATACCGAAGGGGATAATCTCTGGCAAAACCACCGGGTGATCAAAACGGAAAATGCGCGCTATCTGGCACGGTTCCAGACGCTTTGTGAGCGTTTCGGCTTCAAACCCGTCTGGCTGACCAACTACGAGATGGCGGTTGAGCCAGTGTTCATTGAGTTCGCTAAAGATGTAATCGCCCGGGGCCAGGGCGAGGTGGGAATGCATCTCCATGCCTGGAACAGCCCTCCTGAGCACGATCTGACCGGTGATGACTGGCGCTGGCAGCCTTATCTGATTGAGTTTTCAGACGAGGTCATGCGTGAGAAAGTGGTATTTATGACCCGCTTACTGGAAGAGACCTTCCAGACTAAAATGCTTAGCCATCGCGCCGGGCGCTGGGCGTTTGATAGCCGTTACGCCAGGCTGCTGATTGAACTGGGTTATCAGGTCGACTGCTCCGTCACGCCGCGCGTGAACTGGCGTAACGCGAAAGGCGCCCCCCAGGGAAGTGGCGGGACGAATTACCAGCATTTCCCCGATCGCGCTTACTTCTTAGATGCAGATGATATTTCCCGTCCGGGAAACAGCCCTTTACTCGAAGTGCCGATGAGCATCCAGTACAAACATCCGGCATGGCTGAATTCGCTTAAGCAGGGTTACGATCGTCTTCGCGGTAAATACCGCTCTCCTTCAGTTAACTGGTTACGTCCGTCCGGCGGTAACGCCCAGGAGATGATTAAGGTAGCGCAGCAATGCCTGTCCCAGGGAAATGACTATGTGGAGTTTATGCTTCATTCGTCGGAATTTATGCCTGGCGGAAGCCCTGCGTTTAAAGATGACGCCGCGATTGAAGGGCTGTATCAGGATCTTGAGCAGCTGTTTAGCTGGTTATCAGATAAGACGGTGGGAATGACGCTGGCGGAGTTTTATTCTTATAAAAAAGGCGCCGAAACATCGGCGCCTTAACGTTATTTTTGCAGCGCCGTTTTTATCGGCGCACTAAAAATAATGGCAAAAGGAAGCCAGAACAACACCCAATATTCTCGTGGGTTGCTGATAACAAACATGCCCTGCGTCACGTAGAACATCAGCGCAAATACGATAACCGCGATTTCAGCTTTATGATTAGCTGCAAGGTGGCGAAGGCTTTGTCTGGCGGCAAATAAAATCATGCCTAAAAGCAGCAGCAGTCCTACCGCACCTCCCTTTAGAAAGGTTGCTAAATAGAGGCTATGCGTCGTGGTGACATGCTGACCAAAACCATTAATGAACTGAAGTTCTTTATTGAAACCCCATCCGAAGAGTGCTTTCTGTTTTGCCACTTCAAAAGCATGCTGCCAAATACCGAAACGGACGGATCCTGCTCGTGAAGAATCTTCTACGCGTTTGAAGAACATATCGAGCGAGCCACTAAAATAGAGGCTTGCACCTATGATCGCCAGTAGAATAAGTGAACCTGTCAGCAGCTTAATATC
This sequence comes from Callosobruchus maculatus, assembly GCA_951848785.1. Lineage (NCBI taxonomy): Eukaryota > Metazoa > Arthropoda > Insecta > Coleoptera > Chrysomelidae > Callosobruchus > Callosobruchus maculatus. The sequence continues at coordinate 52,490 of CATOUR010000417.1, forward strand.
CCATTTCGGTTTACAGAGGAAAGCGACAACCGCGGCGACAACAAGTGAAAGGAGTGGCCCTCGACTTTGGGTCAGAATCAAGCAGACCAAAAGCAGAGGAACTGGAATATAAAACCAGAAGTTACGCGTTTCACGAACCAGTATGGCGCTCAATAAAATACCCAGCGCCATGTATCCTCCAAGATCAATTACGTTATCCGGAGAGAAAGGAAAAGCTCGCGATAGCCTGTTTTGAAATATGTGCTCTTTATTGACATAAATTAGCGTTAAAATCGTTAAAGCCACAATGCCGAAATATGCTGCACCTATGATATATTTTTTTCTGTCCTGTAGTTCACATTGGCGATACAGGCAGATAAAAATAAACAAATAAAATGAATGGGTTAGCGCAGACCTGAGGTGGGACGAATCAGCCCAAAAATTAGTTAATGAGAAATATAATAAAAATGCACCAGTAAAGCCCAGTGCGGGTAGAAAGTCACGATCGCTAATAAAACGCGTTCTTACCTCATGATTTATCATCATAGCGATGATAAACAGTGCAAGGGCAATGTGAAAGAAAATATTTACTTTTGAAACGCCACAAAAAATCATGCTCAAAAAGATAAAGAGCATAAAAGGATAGAATATAAAACGTTGAAGATTAGTTGAAGACATCAGTAAAATCCTTTCTGGGGAAAACAGAGTCAGGTATTGCGCTTTGAGGAGATAGATTGATGACAGTGATCTTATTTTTTTTGAAAACAGTACTTGCCAGCATCAACGCCGGAATGACAATATTATTCACCTTTTTATCAAGGAAAGTTGGTAACATTGTACTATTGGTTTCATAAAAGCGAGGTTGATTGAAATTATTCATATCGAGCCCCGCAATATATATTTTTTTAAAGCCCAGAAAATAGAGTACCTGGAGAGCCCAATACATCACGGTTCCGGCATCTACGACCCCGTGACGAACATCACAACTAAAGGCTGTATTAGGATGTGTCTCTGAAAATATGATACCTGGCGTACCCGCTAGAGCCTCGCGTAAATCAGCTTGCTTAATAGAGGGTTTATAGGTCTCATAACAAATATCTTCAATAATGCATAATTCACACTGGATTTTGTCGTATGAAAAACGCTCTATAAGTTTAACGATGCCCATAACCGTAGTAAAGAGAATGACATCTTTACAGCTTACAATACGCTTCAACAATGCAGTCTGACGATCGATAAACGTCATATCAACGACGAAATAGAGAGAAAAACTTAGCGCGTGGTGAAGGTGCCAGGCACCGTTCACGCCCGCCGTGATTACCGTCGATGGTAGAGTCTTGAAATCGATAGCTTTGATTGAAGGGCCAGTCGCCGCAATAAGTATATCGCCATCGAACCGATGGTGAAGTGAGGAGAGCGGGATCAGATCGATACTGCGTCCCTTATACTTTAATTCTGATATTTCACCGGTTTCAGCACGCGATATTTTAACGAAGGGCCATAAATTTTCATTATGTCGCATATTGCGCTTATGCGTATACCGATACAGTTGCTTGGTCAACGAGTTCATTTTACGCCTCAGGAAATTATTTTTTTATTTTTATTCACGGTCGTTAATAAACTCACAATGTTATCCAAATCCGCGTCGCTTACTGCAAACAACTCTTCTTTCGGTTGGCTGAAGTAGTAACGCGTTTCAAAAACGTAAGAGTTAATATTTTCATCGTTACCAATCAACAGAACCTCGCCGAGAGGACGCTGCTCGTAATGACAGCATGGGCCAAATAACATGATTACCGGCACGCCCACAGCATCTGCGATGTAAATATTCCCCGAATCAGACGCGATATAGCAGTCCATCTTCGAAATGGCCCAGGGAAGCTCTTCGAGCGAAATTTTACCAATGAGATTGATAAAATTCGGGATCTCACCGTAAAGGCGGGTGATATCGTCCATCCACGACTGTTCATTTGGGGCACCGAAAACATAAAACTCGCAGGGTAAGCCGGCGAGGCGATCGACAATTCGCTTCCAGATAACCGGCGGCACCGTTTTAGCTTTATTGCCTGCCGCAATACTGATACCGATGCGGATAACGTCAGGTTTGTCGAGAATGGCCGGATAGGTCGCCGGTTTAAACAGCGGCTTTGTGGCATGTTTGGGAGAGTCCTGCCACGTGAGTGAACGGTCGGCCAGCTTCAGGTAGTTGGTTACTGATAGCGTTTTTTTGCCGTGCTCAACGATACCGTCGGCGGTGAGATAAAATATCCCGTGATACCACCTGCGGGTGTAAATGCTTAAAAATTGTTTGTTTTTTGCATTACAGACGGCGGCAAAGAAGAGATTCACGCTATTCGGCTGTAGCAGGTAGACATTATCGTAACGGTTCATGATCCTGCAGGCGAAGCAGAGCTTACTCCACAGGTTGCGCTTATGCTGTTCGATGAAGTAGATCTGTTCGATGTTCTCGTCATGCTTCGCCAGCGCGCCGACGCTGCGGCTGATCAGCACATCGCTTTTTTGCAGATGTGCCAGGAGGGGCGTCGCATTGATAAAGTCACCGATTTTGGCCGTCTGAATGACAAGGTTCCTGCCCGTGTCTTTTCGAAACAGCTTCCGGAAGAGCTTCACCGGAAAGAGTAAAATCAGCAGAAATACGTAACTCATGGGTTAAATATCCCTGTTGGAAAGCAGGTGGCTGCCCTGTAAAAATGAAAAAATAGCATCTGCGCTGATATCCTTCGTTTGTTGCGTCGGGCTGACCATCTGATGCTGGTTTTTACCGTAACCCCCGATCAGCCCGGGGTCTGTCGGGCCGAAAATCGTGATATTAGGACGATCCAGTGCGGCGGTTAGATGGCTTAGCCCCGTATCCACGGAAACGACGGCATTCGCGCCCGCCAGCTGCGCGGCAACCTGCGCCAGCGTAAGTTTGGGTAAAACCTCGACGTGGGTAAAGCCTGCGGCCAGACGCTCCGCACGCTGACGCTCATGTTCAGCGCCCCACGGGAGTTTAATATGGATACCGCATGGTTGCATTAGTTCAATCAGCCTTCGCCAGTGCGTTTCCGGCCAGTGCTTATCGTCGCGCGTTGTGGCATGCAGGAACATCAGATACGGCTCGGCATGCTCCGTCTCGCGCAAAAAATGCTGTGCGATAGCGTAGTCACCCTGGGCTTCAGGTTTTGCATAGCCCAGGCTTTTCGCGAACAGCTCGCGTGTGCGCTCCACGGCGTGCTGCTGCTTCGCAATATGGTGGCGTCGGTTGTAGAAAAGGCTCGCCAGCGGTTCGCGTGCGGTTTGCCAGTCCATACCGTGCTTTACGCCGTGTGCCAGACGCGTCACCAGCGCCGCGCTTTTGACCAGCCCCTGGGCGTCGACGATCGCGTCGTAACGCTGCGCCTGCACCACTTCGCGGAAGGCTTTACGTTCGGCTTTAATCGGTGCGGAGAACCACGCTTTGCGCCAGCGGCGAATCGCCACCGGGATCGCGCGATCGACCGCCTCATGCCAGGTGGGGATTTGCGCGAAGCCTTCTTCCACCACCCAGTCAAAACGGATGCCGGGAATGGCCCGCATGGCGTCCGTCAGCGACGGCAGCGTATGCAGAACATCACCCATCGAGGAGGTTTTAACGATCAATACCCGCATCCGTTATCCTTCTTCGCTCAACAGCAGTTCGTTGAGTTCTTCGAGAACGCACTGCGGCGTGATGTCGATCAGACTCTGATGATAGCCCTCTGCGGCATCGCCTTTGCGAACCTTATGGTAGCCGGTGATTAGCCGGATAACGCGCGCTTTGTGTGACAGAGGCGGCGTGAAGTCCGGGCTGCTGGGGCCATACAGCGCGACCAGCGGGCGGTCCAGCGCGGCGGCGACGTGCATCAGACCGGAATCGTTAGTGACCACGGCTTTACAGGCGGCAATCAAAATTACGGCCTGCTCAAGCTGCGTTTCTCCCGCAAGGTTCCGGCACCAGGCCTGCTGAACGATGCTCAGCGCGGCGAGAATTTCATTGCCCGCCTCGTGATCTTTTGCCGAGCCAAACAGCACAATCTGATAGCCTTCGTCGATCAGCTGTTTCGCCAGTTCGGCGTAGTGATAGTGCGGCCAGCGTTTTGCCGGACCAAATTCCGCGCCAGGGCAAAAACCAATCATCGGACGCTCGGACGACATACCAAACGCGTTGCAGGTATGGGATTTCTCCCCATCGTTGACCTGAAGCTGCGGCCACAGCAGCGGCTGCGGCAGGTCTTTCGCGCTGCGCATTACGCCTTTGTCATAGGCCAGCGCCACATAGCGCTCAACCATCAGCGGCCACGCCTCTTTATCCAGCACCCGGGCGTCGTTCAGCAAACCGTAGCGCATTTCGCCTCGCCAGCCGGTACGGTGCGGCACGCCAGCAAAGAAGGGCACAAGGGCAGATTTGAAGGAATTAGGTAGCACATAGGCACGGTCATAGCGTTTTTCGCGCAGGCTATGGCCGAGCCTGCGACGCTCGCCAATTTCCAGCGCCCCGTGGCCGAGCGGCATTGGGATCGCCTCGTTCACTTCTGGCATACGCGATAACAGCGGACGGCACCACGCGGGTGCCATCACGTCGATTATCGCCTGGGGATAACGCGCCTTGAGCGTGCGATAGAGACTTTGCGACATCATCATGTCGCCCACCCATGACGGGCCGATCACCAGAATTTTCATACTTATGCGTCGCGGTTCAGCCAGGCCATGTATTCCGTTACGCCTTCGGCAACGGTCTTGAACGGCTTGTCGTAGCCTGCGGCACGCAGGTTGGTCAGGTCAGCCTGCGTGAACGCCTGGTAGCGGCCCTTCAGCTTATCCGGGAACGGAATGTACTCAATGCTGCCTTTTTTATGGTACGCCAGCGTTGCGTCAGCCACGGCCTGGAAGGATTCCGCGCGGCCTGTGCCCAGGTTGAAAATACCGGATACGCCATTTTCCAGGAACCACAGGTTGACGGCCGCCACGTCGCCTACGTAGACGAAGTCACGCTTGAAGCCGTCGCTGCCTTCAAACAGTTTCGGGCTTTCGCCATTATTCAGCTGGGTGTTCAGGTGGAACGCCACGCTCGCCATGCTGCCTTTGTGGCCTTCGCGCGGACCGTAAACGTTGAAGTAGCGGAAGCCAACAATCTGGGAGTTCGCTTCAGGCAGGATCTGGCGCACGTACTCATCAAACAGGAACTTGGAATAGCCGTAAACGTTCAGCGGCTGCTCATATTCGCGGGACTCGATGAAATCAGAGGTGCGGCCGCCGTAGGTTGCCGCAGAGGAGGCGTACAGGAACGGAATTTCACGCTCCAGGCAGTAGTGCAGGATCTCTTTGGAGTACTGATAGTTGTTGTCCATCATGTACTTGCCGTCCCACTCGGTGGTGGATGAGCATGCACCTTCGTGGAAGATGGCTTCGATCTCGCCGAACTCTTCGCCTGCCATAATCTGGATAAGGAAGTCCTCTTTATCCATATAATCAGCGATGTTCAGATCCACCAGGTTGACGAACTTGGTGCCGTCTTTCAGGTTATCCACCACCAGAATGTCGGTGATGCCTTTGTCATTGAGAGCTTTAACAATATTGCTGCCGATAAAGCCCGCGCCGCCGGTAACGATGATCATAACTGTAACCTTTGAAGTGTTGAGTCCGGGGACAATCCCGGACGCTAATGTCTTTATCATATCATCACAATGCCCGGTCTTCAGCCATTCACCGATATGCAGCAGGGGTACGCGTGATTTATGCTGCAAAAACGAGAAGAGATACTGCGTCATCTCGTCATGAACTATAGGTTTGGGTAATATGTGCCGAAATTTGCCGAGTCTGGAGAATTGCAATGCGTGGTGATTTTTACAAACAGTTAAACAGCGACCTCGATACCGCCCGTGCGGAAGGGTTGTTCAAGGAAGAGCGTATTATCACGTCTGCTCAGCAGGCGGACATCACCGTTGCCGACGGCAGCCATGTGATCAACTTTTGTGCGAACAACTACCTGGGTCTTGCGAATCACCCTGAGCTGATTGCCGCAGCGAAAAACGGCATGGATACCCACGGCTTCGGCATGGCCTCCGTGCGCTTTATCTGCGGCACCCAGGACAGCCACAAACAGCTTGAACAAAAGCTGGCGAACTTCCTTGGAATGGAAGACGCGATCCTCTACTCCTCCTGCTTCGACGCCAACGGCGGTCTGTTTGAGACGCTGCTGGGCGCAGAAGACGCAATTATCTCCGACGCCCTGAACCACGCCTCTATTATCGACGGCGTCCGCCTGTGTAAAGCGAAGCGTTTCCGCTACGCCAACAACGACATGGTTGAGCTGGAAGCCCGCCTGAAAGAGGCCCGCGAAGCCGGCGCGCGTCATGTGCTCATCGCCACCGATGGCGTGTTCTCTATGGACGGCGTGATCGCTAACCTGAAGGGCGTGTGCGACCTGGCCGACAAATACGACGCGCTGGTGATGGTAGACGACTCGCACGCGGTTGGTTTTGTGGGCGAAAATGGCCGTGGTTCCCACGAATACTGTGACGTGATGGGCCGCGTGGACATCATCACCGGTACGCTGGGCAAAGCGCTCGGCGGCGCATCCGGCGGCTATACCGCCGCGCGTAAAGAGGTGGTTGAGTGGCTGCGTCAGCGCTCCCGCCCGTATCTGTTCTCCAACTCCCTGGCGCCAGCGATCGTGGCCGCCTCCATTAAAGTGCTGGAGATGGTGGAATCCGGTGCTGAGCTGCGCGACCGCCTGTGGGCTAACGCCCGCCTGTTCCGTGAAAAAATGAGCGCCGCAGGGTTTACCCTGGCCGGTGCCGACCACGCGATCATTCCGGTGATGCTGGGCGATGCGGTCGTCGCGCAGAAATTTGCTCGCGAGCTGCAGAAAGAAGGGATTTACGTGACCGGGTTCTTCTTCCCGGTGGTACCAAAAGGTCAGGCGCGTATCCGCACCCAGATGTCTGCGGCGCACTCGCCTGAACAAATTGAGCGTGCGGTGGAAGCCTTTACCCGCATCGGCAAACAGCTGGGCGTAATTGCCTGAGGACGTGTGATGAAAGCGTTATCCAAACTGAAAGCGGAAGAAGGGATTTGGATGACCGACGTGCCGGAGCCGGAAGTCGGTCATAACGATCTGCTGATCAAAATTCGTAAAACCGCCATCTGCGGTACTGACGTTCACATCTACAACTGGGACCAGTGGTCACAGAAAACCATTCCTGTCCCGATGGTGGTCGGCCATGAATATGTGGGTGAAGTGGTTGGCATCGGCCAGGAAGTAAAAGGGTTCAACATAGGCGATCGCGTCTCCGGTGAAGGCCATATTACCTGCGGTCACTGCCGTAACTGCCGCGGTGGTCGTACGCACCTGTGCCGCAACACCGTCGGCGTGGGAGTAAACCGTCCGGGCTGCTTCGCGGAGTATCTGGTGATCCCGGCGTTCAACGCGTTTAAAATTCCGGACAATATCTCTGACGACCTGGCCTCAATCTTTGACCCGTTCGGCAATGCGGTACATACGGCGCTCTCCTTCGACCTGGTGGGTGAAGACGTGCTGGTCTCCGGTGCGGGCCCAATCGGTATTATGGCGGCAGCGGTGGCGAAGCACGTGGGTGCGCGTAACGTCGTGATCACCGACGTCAACGAATACCGTCTGTCGCTGGCACGTAAAATGGGCGTTACCCGCGCGGTGGACGTCTCTAAGGAGAGCCTGACCGACGTGATGGAAGAGCTGGGCATGACTGAAGGCTTCGACGTGGGTCTGGAGATGTCCGGTGCGCCACCGGCGTTCCGCACCATGCTTGACACCATGAACCACGGCGGGCGTATCGCGATGCTGGGTATTCCGCCGTCAGATATGTCTATCGACTGGAATAAAGTGATCTTCAAGGGGCTGTTCATTAAAGGCATCTATGGCCGTGAAATGTTCGAAACCTGGTACAAGATGGCGGCATTAATTCAGTCTGGCCTGGATCTGTCCCCGATTATTACCCATCGATTCTCTGTCGATGAGTTCCAGCAGGGCTTTGACGCTATGCGTTCTGGCCAGTCCGGGAAAGTGATTCTGAGCTGGGGTAAATAATGAGAAAGGGGCCGAGGGCCCCTTTTACTTATGCAGCAGTTCTTTCGCAACCAAGCTTGATGAGTACTTTTGCAGCAATAGACTGGATATCAAGTCTGTTGTGGTGTTTATCGAATATTAGCTGCTCTGAGTTATTTCCAACAGGCGCGAAAATGGTATTGCCTTCGAATTTTTTATTATGATCCAGCAGCATGGAAAAATAGATAGCAATAAGTTTTTTATCAAAGGCGCAGGCGATATGTACGATGGCTGTATCTACAGAGACAATCAAATCGGCTTTTTTGATAAGTGTTATGGCATCCCAGAGCGAGTTGAAACGACAAATGGTGACCTGGCTATTTTCAATGTGGAGGCCAGCAAGTTTCTTACCTTCACCAATGATAAACACATGAACATCTGGGTTTTGTGTAATCTCATTCGCCAATTTTTCTAACTGTGAAGGCGAGAGGCTGCGCTCTGCAACGCTTGCGAATGGATTGAGGACAACGCACGTTTTACCAGAATGCGATTGCAGATAACTGTCAATAAAGACATCGTGCTCCGGCAAAACGGGTAACGAATAACGAAGGAATTCAGGCTTAACATTCAATATGTTAAGTATTTCTTTTTGAGGATGGGTAATGTGGAACTCGGAATCAATTGGCAACATTAAGTTATAGGGCTTATCCAGCCAGCCGCCAAATCCAACGGCATATTTATAATGCGCTTTACGCAGGAGAAGCGTATTGAACAATTCTTTTCTTTTCATCCATGCGTAATGGCTAATGACTAAATCTGTCTCGATGGTGTTCATTGCATCGATGTTATTGATATCAACAATATAAACTTCATCAATATCCGTCATTTTTTCGAATAAATCGCGATTTCGTTCCTCGACGATGACCTGCAGCGTATACCCTGCCTCTTTTAAACTATGCCAGGTCCCGGTGTGGCAAACAGCATCACCAATTCCAAGGTCTACAAAAGGGAAAAGGATGCGCTTCACACGGGAAACATCAATTTTTTCCTGCCGCTTATCATGGAGCTGGCGCGCTACTGAAAGTAGCTTTAACCGTCTTTTTAATTCTTTCGTTTTATGGTTTCGTTGCCTGTTAATTTCCTTCAGGTAACTAATAATTTTCTTCATGTTCGCGCCAAACCAACTTAAGCAGTATATTGACGATAGTATAATCTTAACGTCTGCCAAAAGGAATGATTGCGATGCCAGAGAATGGTTTGCATCATTTTATTGTTACTTAACAAGTAGTTAAATTATATGCTCTCTGGTTTATCCCGTTTCTGACGTGCGTCACCCCTACTCGCTAATGCCAGCACCGTTTTGTAAATAAAAATTATGGTTCAGACCCGGATATGACAGTGGTAATGGCTGAAGCTATCCTCTCATGATCGAATTGATTAAGATCAGGGGACAATATGTTCAAGCTAACCGTATGCCTTTTGACGTACAACTCTGCTCGTTTGTTACATCAGGTTTTACCTCCTTTGATACGTATTGCGGATGAGATTGTTGTGGTTGATTCCGGGAGCCATGATGAAACGTTATCTGTTCTCGAAGAATATGGAATCTCACCAATTTATCATCCCTATGCAATGCATGGTGAACAGATGAATATAGCCATTTCTCGGTCAAGTAACGATTGGGTTTTATGCATGGACAGTGATGAAATACTGGATGAAGATACCCTGGAATATATCATCGCGCTAAAATCCAGAGAGGAACCTCCAGCAGACTGGGGGTGGAGTCTGTCTCGTTACTGGTATGTATTAGGCGAGCGCACCCGAACAATCTACCCGGTTTCTTCCCCTGACTATCCCTTGAGGTTATTCAATCGTCGTTATGTCACATTTAACAGTCGACCAGTAGATGATAAAGCCGTTGGTGCAGGGCAGGTGATGCGAATACCGGGTCATGTCCGACACGATACCTTTTATTCCCTGCATGAAGTGTTTGATAAGTTAAATACGTATACATCGCGAGTGGTAAAGTATCAGGCACCCAGACCTTCAATCGTACGCGGTATCGTCAGTGCTATTGGTGCCTTCTTTAAATGGTATTTATTTAGCGGTGCATGGAGACAGGGAAAAGTTGGGGTGGTTACGGGACTCTATGCAACCTTGTACAGTTTTTTAAAATATTTCAAAGCCTGGTATCGCCATCAGGATGAAGGGGAATCCGCAGCCCGAAAGCATACGGATTCACATCTTATTAGATAGTTACGACTTTTTCCCCCAGCCCTGCCACTGATGCTGGAAATACTGCACCAGCGTACTCTGGCTCACGCTTTCGCTGATTACCGTGAAGAAGCGGGTTGCATGCACCGGTTCAGGCGGCTGTTTCAGCGTGCAGTGCTTCACGCCGCGGAACGGATTACGCGGTTGTGTTGCTGGTGGCTGCGCGCTACCCGGACGAGACGTATCCACCTGAGGTTCATTGAGCAGATCGCCCGGACGCACCAGCGTAATATCGGCAGGTAAGGTCGGCAGCATTTGCTGCAACACGCGTACGGTAGACGGATGCGGATGGCCGATGGCAATCGCCGACCCGTTACGGCGCGCCAGCTGTACCGCACGGTTGAACTGCACGCGGATATCCGCCTCGTTCTGGGAGTCGTCCAGGAAGACCTTGCGCTTGATGACCTTCACGCCCGTCCCCTGAGCGGCACGCATTGCCTGGCTGTTGCCGATGGTCATGCTGTCGAGGAAATAGAGATTGTAACGCTCCAGCGCCTGCATCACTTTCAGCATGCCGTACAGGCTGGAGGTCATCGCGCTGCCCATATGGTTATTCAGGCCCACGGCATACGGCACTTTGTTGTAGGCGTCGCGGATGATGCGATCGATCTCGTCGCTGCTCATATCCGGACGAAGCGTGTCTTTTTCCAGCGGCTGTTTGCTAAGCGGTGCCATTGGCAGGTGGATGAGGACCTGATGGCCGCTATTGTGGGCTTTCGTCGCCATTTCACGGGCATGTGGCGCGTTAGGAAGAACGGCGACGGAGATGGCTGACGGCATCGCCAGCACCTGATTTTCGTAGTGTGGGCGATAACCGAAGTCATCGATCACTATCGCGAGTTTGCCTGCATAAACCGGTGCAGCCAGCGCCAGCGCGCTGACGACGGAGAGAATAATTCGACGAAATTGAAGCAAAACTTATCTTCCCAACCACGGCTGTGGATTGACCGCCTGACCCTGGCGACGAATTTCGAAATAGAGTGACGGGCGGCCCTGACCGCCACTGCTGCCCACAAGGGCAATGGGTTGGCCGGCGCGCACCTGAGTGCCGACGCTGACCAGCGCGCTCTGGTTGTAGCCGTAAAGGCTCATGTCGCCTTTACCGTGTTCAACCACCACCACAAGTCCGTAACCCTGCAGCCAGTCGGCCAGAATAACGCGACCATCGGCGATGGCTTTCACTTCGCTACCTTCAGACGCACCGATAACGATCCCCTTCCAACGTAGCTCACCCTGCAACTGTTCGCCATAGCGATGCAGAATCGTACCGCGAACGGGCCAGTAGGCCTGGCCACGAGGTGAACCGAGGCCGCCGGTACGCGACATCAGGGAACGTTCATTTTCAGTAGGCTTATAGGTGGTGCCTTTACGGGAGGCTTCCTGCTGCTTATTACGCACGGCCTGTGCTTCACGCGCCTCTTTTTCAGCGCGCGCTTTGGCCGCGGCTTCCGCACGGGCGATGCTGTTACGCAGCTTCGATTCGTTGGCGCGCATTTCGCTCAACTGGCTTTGTCCTGCCTGAATAGAGGACTCCAGTCCGGCGAGCGTCTTTTTACGTTCATTCCGTGCCTGCTCAAGCTTCGCCTGCTGGGCCTGCTGTTCGTAGAGCAGCGTCTGCTGCTGGCTCTGCTTCTCTTCCAGCTCGGCTTTTTGCATGGTGACCTCTTCGCGCGTCTGTTTGAGCTGCGCGATAGTCTCCTGACGCGCCTGGTTCAGGTAGCCAAAGTAGGCTTGCAGGCGCTGCCCGCGCTGGCTCTCTTCACCGCTGAGGATCAGCTGTAGGCCGGTGTGCTCACCCTGGCGGAAGGCGGCATCAAGCTGTGCAGCAAGGTTGCGCTCCTGTGCGTCACGCTGACGCTCCAGTTTCGCAATCGACGCGTTCATTTCATCGATTTGCTTATTGAGCTGAGCAAGGATGTTTTGCGTTTCACGCAGCTTACGCGCGGCGGCGGAGATGGCCTCTTCCTGCTTTTTAAGCTGGGCAAGCAGGGCTGAACGCTGCTGCTGCTGCTGGCGTACGGCGCGCTCTTTAGCGGCGATATCAGCCTGAATGGATTTAAGCTGGTCGCGGTCATCCGCGTGGGCGGATGCGGCGCACAGCAATACGCCAGCGCTGAGTGCGCTGGCGTAAAGCAGAGGTCTGACTGATAACCTAAGCGGCTTCACGACCCATGTGATTGAAAAAATCGCCTTTCCCCTCATGGGGAGCGATTATTCCACGATGAACAGCGGCTTGCCAGTCATCTCTTTAGGGATTTCCATACCCATCAGCGACAACATGGTTGGCGCGATGTCGGAAAGCTTGCCGCCTTCCACTGCTTTTACTGATTTATCACCTACATAAATCAGCGGAACAGGCAGGTTGGTATGTGCGGTATGCGCCTGTCCCGTTGCCGGATCGCGCATCTGTTCCGCGTTGCCGTGGTCGGCGGTGATCAGCAGCTGGCCACCTACGGATTCGACCGCTTTCGCAACCTGCTCAACGCAGCGATCCAGCGCTTCAACCGCTTTCACCGCGGCTTCCATCACGCCGGTGTGGCCTACCATATCGCCATTCGGGTAGTTACAAATGATGGTGTCGTATTTACCGCTTTCGATCGCGGCCACCAGTTTTTCGGTCAGCTCCGCGGAGCTCATCTCCGGCTGCAGATCGTACGTCGCAACTTTCGGTGAGTTAATCAGAATGCGGTCTTCGCCTTTGAACGGCTCTTCCACGCCACCGTTAAAGAAGAAGGTCACGTGTGCATACTTTTCAGTTTCAGAAATACGCAGCTGGGTTTTATCGTTTTTCGCCATCCACTCACCGAAGGTATTTTCCAGCGACGCGGGCGGATAAGCGCAAGGGGCTTTGATATCCGCTGCGTACTCGGTCAGCTGGATGAAATCGATCTTCACCACCTTCTTACGGGCGAAACCGTCGAAATCGGCGTTGACGAAGGCGCGGGTGATTTCACGCGCGCGGTCAGCACGGAAGTTCATGAAGATCAGCGCATCGCCATCTTCCATGGCGGCATCGGCCTGGCCTTCAGCGCGAATAACGGTCGCCTTCACGAACTCGTCGTTTTCATCGCGCGCGTAAGCGGCTTCCAGGCCTTCAACGGCGGTCGCGTACTGGAACTCGCCTTTTGCCAGGGTCAGCAGGTCATAGGCCTGCTCTACGCGATCCCAGCGGTTGTCGCGGTCCATGGCATAGTAACGGCCAATGATGGACGCCACGCGGCCTTTGCCCAGCGCGGCGAATTTGTTTTCAAACGCTTCCAGAGAACCTTTAGCGCTGCGCGGAGGCGTATCACGGCCATCCAGGAACGCGTGCAGATAGATTTTTTCTGCACCGCGCTCGGCGGCCAGCTCTACCATCGCCATGATGTGATCTTCGTGGCTGTGAACGCCGCCCGCAGAGAGCAGGCCCATAATGTGAACGGCTTTACCTGCGGCAACGGCTTTATCAACCGCCCCGGTGAGCGTTGGGTTGGCAAAGAAGGTACGTTCTTTGATTTCAACGTCCAGACGCGTCAGGTCCTGATAAACGATACGGCCCGCGCCAAGGTTAACGTGACCCACTTCAGAGTTACCCATCTGGCGATCTGGCAGACCCACTTCCAGGCCAGACGCATCAATCAGCGTGTGGGGACGTTTTGCCCATAGCGCATCCATAACCGGGGTTTTGGCGTTGAAAATGGCATTATCCTGTTGATCTTCACGGTAGCCATAGCCATCCAGAATCACCAGTACCATAGGTTTTTTAGACACCGACATTGCGACAACCTCATGCTCAAGAGACAAAAATTTTGCGTAATTTTACTACAGCTGAATCGATAAAATAGCCGCAGAAGATCAAAGAAAGCGTGGAGGCAATGCTGTTCTCAGGACATTTTGAGGCTTTTTTTTACGTGGCATGCCGCAGAAAATAGATTAGCTTTATGTCGCTGGCTGTATTTGCCACAACGCACAGGTATACTCCTGTCCTGGTTTTTTTTAATCACTACGTCGGGAGTAGTTACCCCCCATGCAAGAAATTATGCAATTCGTTAGCCGCCATCCGGTCCTGAGCATCGCGTGGATTGGCCTGCTGGTCGCTGTACTGTTCACCACATTTAAGGGACTGACGTCTAAAATTAAGGTGATCACCCGCGGTGAAGCGACTCGTCTGATCAACAAAGAGGACGCCGTTGTGGTTGATCTGCGTCAGCGCGACGATTTCCGTAAGGGCCACATTGCAGGTGCTATCAACCTGCTGCCTGCGGAAATCAAAGCAAACAACATTGGTGAGCTGGAGAAGCATAAAGCCCAGCCGATTATCGTTGTTGACGGCACCGGCATGCAGGCGCAGGAATCTGCCAACGCACTGCATAAAGCAGGTTTTGAAAACGTAACGGTACTGAAAGAAGGCATTTCCGGCTGGAGCGGGGAGAATCTTCCTTTAGTGCGCGGCAAATAAGGAGTTAAGTGATGGCCAATATTGAGATCTACACCAAAGCAACGTGCCCGTTCTGCCACCGGGCGAAAGCGCTGCTGACCAGCAAAGGCGTAACGTTCAAGGAACTGCCGATCGATGGTGACGCGATTAAACGCGAAGAGATGATCCAACGCAGTGGCCGCACGACGGTTCCACAGATTTTTATTGATGCGCAGCACATTGGCGGCTGTGATGACTTGTATGCGCTCGACGCGCGTGGTGGACTCGATCCGCTGCTGCGCTAAGAGACTTTAGGACAATTAAAAAGGGTTTTTCCATGTCAGAACAAAACAACACCGAAATGACTTTCCAGATCCAGCGCATCTACACTAAGGATGTCTCTTTCGAAGCGCCAAATGCGCCGCACGTTTTCCAGAAAGACTGGCAGCCAGAGGTTAAACTTGATCTGGATACCGCATCCACCCAGCTGGCGGATGACGTGTATGAAGTCGTACTGCGTGTAACCGTAACCGCTTCTCTGGGCGAAGAAACTGCATTCCTGTGCGAAGTACAGCAGGGCGGCATCTTCTCCATCGGCGGTATTGAAGGCAACCAGATGGCGCATTGCCTGGGTGCATACTGCCCGAACATCCTGTTCCCGTATGCACGTGAATGCATCACCAGCCTGGTTTCTCGCGGTACGTTCCCACAGCTGAACCTTGCGCCAGTGAACTTTGATGCGCTGTTCATGAACTACCTGCAACAGCAGGCTGGCGAAGGTGCCGAACAACATCAGGATGCCTGATGAGCACTGTTAATGCGTCAATGACTGTGATCGGTGCCGGCTCTTACGGCACCGCTCTTGCCATCACGCTGGCAAGAAATGGTCACGACGTGGTCCTGTGGGGCCACGATCCAAAACATATCGCGACGTTGCAACACGACCGCTGCAACGTGGCGTTTCTCCCGGACGTTCCGTTCCCTGATTCCCTGCATCTGGAAAGCGACCTTGCGACCGCGCTGGCCGCCAGCCGCAATATTCTGATTGTGGTGCCGAGCCATGTGTTTGGCGAAGTGCTGCGTCAGATTAAGCCGCTGATGCGTGCGGATGCGCGCGTAGTGTGGGCGACGAAGGGGCTGGAAGCCGAAACCGGACGTCTGTTGCAGGACGTTGCCCGCGAAGCGCTGGGTACAGAGATCCCCCTGGCGGTGATCTCCGGGCCGACCTTTGCCAAAGAGCTGGCTGCTGGCCTGCCGACAGCGATTTCGCTGGCATCCACCGACCAGGCCTTCTCCGACGATCTCCAGCAGCTGCTGCACTGCGGCAAGAGCTTCCGCGTGTACAGTAACCCCGATTTTATCGGCGTGCAGCTGGGCGGTGCGGTGAAGAACGTCATTGCTATTGGCGCCGGGATGTCCGACGGCATCGGTTTCGGCGCGAATGCGCGTACGGCGCTGATCACCCGCGGGCTGACCGAAATGTCCCGCCTTGGCGAAGCGCTGGGTGCCGATCCGGCCACCTTTATGGGGATGGCGGGCCTGGGCGACCTGGTGCTGACCTGCACCGACAACCAGTCGCGTAACCGCCGCTTTGGCATGATGCTCGGACAGGGCAGCGATGTTAAAAGCGCGCAGGAGAAGATTGGTCAGGTGGTTGAAGGCTATCGCAATACCAAAGAAGTTCGCGAATTGGCGCACCGTTTTGGTGTCGAAATGCCAATAACCGAGGAAATTTATCAGGTATTGTATTGCGGAAAAAATGCGCGCGAGGCAGCATTGACCTTATTAGGTCGTGCGCGCAAGGACGAGCGCAGCAGCAATTAGCCGGGAAATATCGTCACCTGAATGACCCAGCCAGCGCAGAACTGGCTGGTCATTAACTATCGTCTGGAGCAAGCAATGCCGTGTGAAGAACTGGATATCGTCTGGAACAATATTAAAGCCGAAGCGCGAGCATTGGCAGACTGTGAGCCTATGCTGGCCAGTTTCTATCACGCGACGCTACTCAAGCACGAAAATCTCGGCAGCGCCCTGAGCTATATGCTCGCCAATAAGCTGGCTTCCCCTATCATGCCTGCTATCGCCATCCGCGAAGTGGTGGAAGAGGCCTACGCCGCAGATCCGGAGATGATCGCCTCTGCCGCCTGTGATATTCAGGCCGTGCGCACGCGTGATCCGGCCGTCGATAAATATTCCACGCCGCTGCTGTATCTCAAAGGCTTTCACGCCTTACAGGCGTACCGCATCGGTCACTGGTTATGGAAAGAGGGCCGCCGCGCGCTGGCTATCTTCCTTCAAAACCAGGTCTCCGTGACCTTCCAGGTGGATATCCATCCGGCGGCTAAGATTGGTCGCGGGATCATGCTCGATCACGCCACCGGCATTGTCGTCGGGGAAACGGCGGTGATTGAGGATGACGTGTCGATCCTGCAATCCGTTACGCTGGGCGGTACCGGTAAAACCAGCGGCGATCGCCATCCGAAAATTCGTGAAGGGGTGATGATTGGCGCAGGCGCTAAAATCCTGGGCAATATCGAAGTCGGACGCGGAGCGAAGATTGGCGCGGGGTCGGTTGTGCTACAGCCGGTACCGCCGCATACCACTGCCGCTGGCGTTCCGGCGCGCATCGTCGGTAAGCCAGACAGCGATAAGCCGTCGATGGATATGGATCAGCACTTCAACGGGATCCACCACACCTTCGAATACGGCGATGGAATTTAAGCGCCGGCAATCCTGAAAAAAAGCCCGGTGAGTGAATGCACCGGGCTTTGGATTAGTTGCGGTATAACACTTTGATAATGTGATATCCGAACTGCGTGTGCAGCGGGCCGGTTGGCTCCAGCACCGGGCAGGAGAAGACCACTTTATCAAATGCCGGAACCATCTGGCCCTGGCGGAACTCGCCTAAATCACCACCGCGTTTGCCTGACGGGCAAATAGAGTGCTTCTTCGCCAGCTTGCCGAAGTCGGCGCCGTTTTTGATCTGCTCCAGAAGATCCTGTGCCAGTTTCTCTTCTTTAACAAGGATATGCAGTGCTGCTGCTGTTTTTGCCATGATCGTGCCTTGAGTCGACTAGTTTACGATCGGTATACTACCACGCGTTTTTCCTCCTCTCCCTACTTTCATTGAGCGATCGTTTATGCGTTTAAACCCCGGACAACAACAAGCTGTCGAATTCGTCACCGGACCATGCCTGGTGCTGGCGGGGGCGGGATCCGGTAAAACACGCGTGATCACCAACAAAATCGCCCATCTGATTCGCGGCTGCGGATACCAGGCGCGCCATATCGCGGCGGTCACCTTTACCAACAAAGCGGCGCGCGAAATGAAAGAGCGCGTGGGCCAGACGCTGGGCCGTAAAGAGGCGCGCGGGCTGATGATCTCCACCTTCCACACGCTGGGTCTGGATATCATCAAGCGTGAATACGCGGCGCTGGGGATGAAGTCCAACTTTTCGTTATTCGATGACACTGACCAGGTGGCGCTGCTTAAAGAGCTGACGGAAGGGCTGATTGAGGACGACAAGGTTCTGCTGCAACAGCTGATCTCGACGATCTCCAACTGGAAAAACGATCTGATGACGCCAGCCCAGGCGGCGGCGAGCGCCAAAGGCGAGCGCGATCGCATTTTCGCCCACTGCTACGGGCTGTACGACGCGCATATGAAAGCGTGTAACGTGCTGGATTTCGACGATCTGATCCTGCTGCCGACGCTGCTGCTCCAGCGTAACGAAGAGGTGCGCGAGCGCTGGCAGAACAAAATCCGCTACCTGCTGGTGGATGAATATCAGGATACCAACACCAGCCAGTACGAGCTGGTTAAGCTGCTGGTAGGACAGCGGGCTCGCTTTACCGTCGTAGGCGACGACGACCAGTCCATTTACTCCTGGCGCGGCGCGCGTCCGCAAAACCTGGTGCTGCTGAGCAAAGACTTTCCGGCGTTGCAGGTGATTAAACTGGAGCAGAACTACCGTTCCTCCGGACGCATTCTGAAGGCGGCGAACATCCTGATTGCCAATAACCCGCACGTGTTTGAGAAGCGTCTGTTTTCCGAGCTGGGCTACGGTACCGAACTGAAAGTGCTTAGCGCCAATAACGAAGAGCACGAAGCGGAGCGCGTAACGGGGGAGCTGATTGCCCACCACTTCGTCAACAAAACCGAATACAAGGATTATGCGATCCTCTATCGCGGTAACCACCAGTCCCGCGTCTTTGAAAAGATGCTGATGCAGAACCGCATTCCGTACAAAATTTCTGGCGGCACGTCGTTCTTCTCACGTCCTGAAATCAAGGATCTGCTGGCCTATCTGCGCGTGCTGACGAATCCGGACGACGACAGCGCCTTTCTGCGTATCGTGAACACGCCGAAGCGCGAGATTGGCCCTGCGACGCTGCAAAAGCTGGGCGAATGGGCGATGACCCGCAACAAGAGCCTGTTTACCGCCAGCTTCGACATGGGGCTGAGCCAGACCCTGACCGGGCGCGGTTATGACTCCTTGACCCGCTTCACCCACTGGCTGGGTGAGGTGCAGCGCCTGGCCGAGCGCGAGCCCGTGGCGGCGGTACGCGATCTGATCCACGGCATTGACTATGAATCCTGGCTGTACGAAACCTCCGCCAGCCCGAAAGCGGCAGAGATGCGTATGAAAAACGTTAACCAGCTCTTCAGCTGGATGACCGAAATGCTGGAGGGTTCTGAGATAGACGAGCCAATGACCCTGACGCAGGTGGTCACCCGCTTCACGCTGCGCGATATGATGGAGCGCGGCGAAACTGAAGAAGAGGCCGATCAGGTTCAGCTGATGACGCTGCATGCGTCGAAAGGGCTGGAGTTCCCGTATGTCTATCTGGTGGGTATGGAAGAGGGGTTACTGCCGCACCAGAGCAGCATCGATGAAGATAACGTCGACGAAGAGCGCCGTCTGGCCTACGTGGGGATCACCCGTGCGCAGAAAGAGCTGACGTTCACGCTGTGCAAAGAGCGCCGCCAGTACGGCGAGCTGGTGCGCCCGGAGCCGAGCCGTTTCCTGCTGGAGTTGCCGCAGGACGATCTTATCTGGGAGCAGGAACGCAAAGTCATTACCGCTGAAGAGCGCATGCACAAAGGCCAGGCAAACGTGGCAAACATACGCGCGATGCTGGCAAAAGCCAAAGAGAAAGGATAATTTTTGCAGGCCGGGAAAGCGCACCCGGCACTGTACAGCCGATTACTTCACCTCAAGCGCCCAGTGCACATAGCTTTGCCACTGGAACTCCTGCTCAACCAGTTCTGCGCCAAGCGGGTGATCTTCAAGCCAGTTTTTCGGCAGCGTCAGCGTCAGTTTCTCATCGTCCGCCACCAGCGTAATGTCCGGCAGCAAATCATCGCGACGGCGGCTGGCAAACAGAATGGCCAGGCGCAGCAGGCGGCAAAGATGCTCTGCCACGCGCGGGGGCACAGCGTTCTGCTGATGAAGCGAAGAGAGATCGACGGCGTTGGTCTGGTTCAGCAACAGGGTGGCCAGCAGCTTCTTCTGCGCGGGCGTAAAGCCCGGCAAATCGAGATTGCGCACCAGCCAGGCCGCGTGCAGCGGCGCCTGCTTGTACTCCACGCTCAAACCAATTTCATGTAACGCGCAGGCGCTAAGCAGCAGATCGCGGCTTAAAGGTTCAATATCCCAGCTTTTCTTTACCTGATCGGCAAACAATGAGGCCAGCTGGCTCACCCGCTGCGCCTGGTCGGTATCGACGATAAAGCGGCGCTGAACGTTACGCAGCGTGCGGCTACGGATGTCCTGATCGACAGACTGGTGCAGCATTCCGTAAACCAGACCTTCGCGCAGCGCGCCGCCTGCCAGCGTCATACACTGGATATTCAGCTCGGTGAAAATGGCGATCAGAATGGCGAGCCCGCTTGGGAAAACCAGCGCGCGTTCGAGCGTCAGCCCCTCAATTTCAAGCTCTTCCAGGCGACCACACTGGATGGCGCGCTGTTTCAGCTGCTGGAGCTTGGCAAGCGTGATCCGCTCGTCCATCCCCTGCGCCATCATGATCTCCTGCAACGCCTGTACGGTTCCGGATGCCCCTACGCAGACTTTCCAGCCGTGATAGCGCAGTTCGTCCATGACCGGGCGCAGCACTTCACGTGCAGCGTTTTCCGCTTCATCAAAGTTTTCTTTCGCCAGGTTGCGGTCGGTAAAGTAATGCTCCAGCCAGGTCACGCAGCCCATCGACAGGCTGAAAAGCGACGTAGCCTGTGCGCCCGTGCCGGTCACCAGTTCGGTACTTGCTCCGCCAATATCCACGACCAGACGGCGATCGTCCCCGCCGGTAGTGTGCGCTACACCCTGATAGATCAGGCGCGCTTCTTCTTCACCGCTGATGACCTGCACCGGGCAGCCCAGAATGTCCTGCGCTCTGGCTATGAAATCGCCAGCGTTAACCGCCAGACGAAGGGTTGCCGTGGCAACAACGCGAATTTGACTGAGGGGGATATCCTGCAGACGTTCGGCAAACAGACGCAGGCACTGCCAGCCACGTTCCATGGCTTCAGGAGAGAGGTGGTTATCGCCGCTCAGGCCCGCCGCGAGGCGGACCTTGCGCTTGATGCGCGTCAGCGTTTGTATGCTTCCTGCCACCTCGCGCACAACCAGCATATGAAAGCTATTCGAACCGAGATCGATTGCCGCATAAAGCGAGGTGGAGCTGAGCATATTTTCTTAACCTGAACGACGACGATTACGCGGTGCGCCGCCGGAACGACGCGGGCCATTGCCGGAGCGCGGGCGGGTCAGGCGCTTAGGCGGCGGCAGCTCGCTTAACAGCGCGTCCGGGTTGTATTTGCTCTGCGGAATAGAGTGACCGATATAGGTCTCAATGGCCGGAAGATTCAGCGCATACTCTTCACACGCGAGGCTAATAGAGTGACCGCTTGCGCCCGCACGACCGGTACGACCGATACGGTGTACATAGTCTTCGCAGTCGTCTGGCAGGTCGTAGTTAAAGACGTGCGTCACGGCTGGAATATGCAGGCCACGGGCCGCCACGTCGGTTGCGACCAGAATATCGAGGTCGCCGCGGGTAAATTCTTCGAGAATACGCAGGCGTTTTTTCTGCGCAACGTCGCCGGTCAGCAGGCCTACGCGGTGACCATCTGCCGCCAGGTGGCCCCAGATATCTTCACAGCGGTGCTTGGTGTTAGCAAAGATAATGGCGCGATCCGGCCACTCTTCTTCGATCAGCGTTTGCAGCAGGCGCATTTTCTCTTCATTAGATGGATAGAAGAGCTCTTCTTTAATGCGGTGGCCGGTTTTCTGCTCCGGTTCCACTTCTACATATTCGGCGTTGTTCATCTGCTCGAATGCGAGTTCACGCACGCGGTATGACAGGGTTGCGGAGAACAGCATGTTCAGGCGCTGGTCTGCGGCAGGCATACGGCGGAACAGCCAGCGGATATCTTTGATGAAGCCCAGATCGTACATGCGGTCTGCTTCATCCAACACCACCACCTGGATTGCGCCGAGGTTGATATGGTTCTGTTTGGCGTAGTCGATAAGACGGCCAGTGGTCCCAATCAGGATATCCACGCCGCTTTCCAGCACCTTCAGCTGCTTATCGTAACCGTCCCCGCCATAAGCCAGGCCGAGTTTCAGGCCGGTGGCTTGCGCCAGAGGCTCAGCGTCTGCGTGGATCTGTACCGCCAGTTCTCGCGTCGGGGCCATAATTAGCGCGCGCGGCTGGTTAACTTTGCGGTCTGCAATCGCCGGATGAGAAAGTAAATAATGAAACGTTGACGTTAAAAACGCCATCGTTTTGCCGGTACCGGTTTGCGCCTGCCCTGCAACGTCGCGACCGGCCAGCGTCAGCGGCAGGGCGAGAGCCTGAATGGGCGTGCAGTTATGAAACCCTTTTGTTTCAAGGGCTTCGATCACCTTCGGGTGCAGGGCGAAGTCGGAAAACTTCTGTTCTGTTAAATGTGTTTTGCTCATAGTGTGGTAGAATATCAGCTTACTATTGCTTTACGAAAGCGTATCCGGTGAAATAAAGTCAACCTTTAGTTGGTTAATGCGACATCAACACGTCGTTGGTGGAGATAAAACCAACGTACCAGGCTTATTCCTGTGGAGTTATATATGAGCGATAAAATTATTCACCTGACTGACGACAGTTTTGACACGGACGTACTTAAAGCTGACGGGCTGATCCTCGTTGATTTCTGGGCTGAATGGTGTGGTCCTTGCAAAATGATCGCTCCGATTCTGGATGAAATCGCTGACGAATATCAGGGCAAACTGACCGTTGCCAAGCTGAACATCGACCAGAACCCGGGCACCGCGCCAAAATACGGTATCCGTGGCATTCCGACCCTGCTGCTGTTCAAAAACGGCGACGTGGCGGCGACCAAAGTGGGCGCACTGTCCAAAGGTCAACTGAAAGAGTTCCTGGACGCTAACCTGGCGTAAGGTTTCTCAGCCGAGCGTCCAGATCGCCTAATTAATGGTGAACTCTGGACGCCCGGCTTTAGTCGTGCTAAGTTAGCTATGACTACGTTTTAAACATATCTTGTTGTTTGAATCTTGTTTTACCCGATACTTCCCGTTGTTAACATAAACAGTGCGTGAAGTTACTAGATTCCGGGCTTGTCACTCAATCCGTCTTGTCGTTTCAGTTCTGCGTTCTTTCCCTGTGACCAGACAGCGAACAGACATGAGGTGATGGCCGCTAAACAGGCATGGATGACCCTGCCATACCATTCACAACATTAAGTTCGAGAATCACCCCGAGTTTAAGAACCCACACCATTATGAATCTTACCGAATTAAAGAATACGCCGGTTTCTGAGCTGATCACTCTCGGCGAAAATATGGGACTGGAAAACCAGGCTCGTATGCGCAAGCAGGACATCATTTTCGCCATCCTGAAGCAGCACGCTAAGAGTGGCGAAGATATCTTTGGCGACGGTGTGCTGGAGATATTGCAAGACGGATTTGGTTTCCTCCGCTCTGCAGACAGCTCCTACCTCGCCGGCCCTGACGACATCTACGTATCCCCTAGCCAAATCCGCCGTTTCAACCTCCGCACTGGTGACACCATTTCAGGTAAGATTCGTCCTCCAAAAGAGGGTGAACGCTACTTTGCGCTGTTGAAGGTTAACGAAGTTAACTACGACAAACCGGAAAACTCGCGCAATAAGATCCTGTTCGAGAACTTAACGCCGCTGCACGCGAACTCTCGCCTGCGCATGGAGCGTGGTAACGGCTCTACTGAAGACTTAACCGCTCGCGTTCTGGATCTGGCCTCGCCAATCGGTCGTGGTCAGCGTGGTCTGATTGTGGCACCGCCAAAAGCGGGTAAAACCATGCTGCTGCAAAACATCGCGCAGAGCATTGCCTACAACCACCCAGACTGCGTGCTGATGGTGCTGCTGATTGACGAACGTCCTGAAGAAGTGACCGAGATGCAGCGTCTGGTGAAAGGTGAAGTGGTTGCGTCTACCTTCGACGAACCGGCATCTCGCCACGTTCAGGTTGCCGAAATGGTTATCGAGAAGGCAAAACGCCTGGTTGAGCACAAAAAAGACGTGATCATCCTCCTCGACTCCATTACGCGTCTGGCGCGTGCCTACAACACCGTGGTGCCGGCTTCCGGTAAAGTACTGACCGGTGGCGTGGACGCCAACGCCCTGCATCGTCCGAAGCGTTTCTTCGGTGCGGCGCGTAACGTGGAAGAGGGCGGTAGCCTGACCATTATCGCGACGGCGCTGATCGATACGGGCTCCAAAATGGACGAAGTTATCTACGAAGAGTTTAAAGGGACAGGCAACATGGAGCTGCACCTTTCTCGTAAGATCGCAGAAAAACGCGTCTTCCCGGCTATCGACTACAACCGTTCCGGTACCCGTAAAGAAGAGCTGCTTACCACTCAGGAAGAGCTACAGAAAATGTGGATCCTGCGCAAAATCATTCACCCAATGGGTGAGATCGACGCCATGGAATTCCTCATTAACAAACTGGCGATGACCAAAACGAACGACGATTTCTTCGACATGATGAAACGCTCGTAACGCAAATAATCCCAGTAAACGCCACGTTTTTACGTGGCGTTTTTTATTTATGGACTATACGCTATTACCACACACTCCCAATTTTGACCGGTCGGTGCGACAATAAGCAGGTTTGTACAGTCAAAGAAATAATTGATTGAAAAATATACAAAGGGAGTTGTGAGAGGCCGTCTTTAATCCTTCTGAGGCAGAGGCTTCATGGTTATACTTCCGGGACTAACATTTGTTGAGAGCAATCCATTGTGAATCTACTCACTGCAGTAACTGAGCTGATCAGTATTTTTTTATTCACAACCTGTTTTTTGTTCATTGCGCGCAAGGTAGCAAAAAGAATTGGGTTAGTGGACAAACCGAATTTCCGTAAACGCCATCAGGGGCTTATTCCGCTGGTGGGTGGTATTTCGGTGTACGCAGGCATCTGTTTCACATTCGGGATCGCGGATTACTACATTCCTCATGCCGCGCTCTACCTGGCATGTGCAGGCGTGCTGGTGTTAGTCGGCGCCCTTGATGACCGTTTTGATATCAGCGTGAAGTTCCGCGCCACGGTACAGGCGGCTATCGGCATCATTATGATGGTGGTAGGCGGTCTCTATCTCAGAAGCCTGGGCTACGTGTTTGGTCCCTGGGAGCTTGTGCTTGGGCCATTCGGCTTCTTCCTGACGCTGTTTGCCGTCTGGGCCGCCATCAATGCCTTCAACATGGTTGACGGTATAGACGGCCTGCTCGGCGGGTTGTCCTCTGTTTCGTTTGGCGCTATCGGCATCATTTTATGGTTTGACGGCCAGTACAGCCTGTCAATGTGGTGCTTTGCCATGATTGCCGCCATCCTGCCTTACATCTGCCTCAACCTGGGTGTGTTAGGACGTCGCTATAAGGTCTTTATGGGCGATGCGGGCAGTACGCT
This sequence comes from Callosobruchus maculatus, assembly GCA_951848785.1. Classification (NCBI taxonomy): domain Eukaryota; kingdom Metazoa; phylum Arthropoda; class Insecta; order Coleoptera; family Chrysomelidae; genus Callosobruchus; species Callosobruchus maculatus. Next base: position 78,132 of record CATOUR010000417.1, read on the forward strand.
GATTGGCTTTACGGTTATCTGGGTGCTGCTGGAGACCACTCAGGGTAAAACGCATCCTATTAGCCCGGTAACGGCGCTCTGGATTATTGCAATCCCGCTGATGGACATGGTTGCCATTATGTACCGCCGTCTGCGTAAAGGAATGAGCCCATTTTCTGCGGACCGTCAGCATATTCATCATCTGATCATGAGGGCGGGATTTACTTCCCGTCAGGCATTTGTGCTGATTTCGCTTGCGGCTGCCATTCTGGCTGCTATCGGCGTTGCTGCGGAATACGCACATTTCATTCCTGAATGGGTAATGTTGGTATTATTCTTGCTAGCATTTTTCATGTACGGTTACTGCATCAAGCGTGCATGGAAAGTCGCGCGTTTCATTAAACGTTTAAAACGCAGGATGCGTCGTAACAGTGGCAAAAACACAACATTAACTAAGTAAAACCGGGACTATGATGACTCAACCGTTGGCGGGAGCGAAATCAGTGGTAACTGAGAACGAGCTGGATATTCGTGGTTTGTTTCGAGTGCTTTGGCGAGGCAAGCTGTGGATTGTGGGGATCGCGTTGGGGTTCGCACTGTTGGCGCTAGCCTACACCTTCTTCGCAAAACAGGAGTGGAGCGCCACGGCGATCACGGACCGACCAACGGTAAATATGCTCGGAGGATACTACTCCCAGCAGCAGTTCCTGCGTAATCTTGATATCAAGGCCAATCTGGCGACCCCGGATCAGGCCTCGGTCATGGATGAATCCTACAAAGAGTTCGTGATGCAGCTGGCGTCATGGGATACGCGCCGTGATTTCTGGTCCCAGACGGACTACTACAAGCAGCGCATGGTCGGTAACAGCAAAGCGGATGCCGCGCTGCTGGATGATTTAATCAACAACATTCAGTTTATGCCTGGTGATGCGCTCCGTAATGTCAGCGACAGCGTAAAGCTGATCGCGGAAACGGCGCCGGATGCCAATAATCTTCTGCGTCAGTATGTCGCGTTTGCCAGCCAGCGCGCGGCGAGTCATCTGAATGACGAACTTAAAGGCGCCTGGGCTGCGCGTACTATCCAGATGAAAGCGCAGGTGAAACGTCAGGAAGAGGTCGCAAAAGCCATCTTCGCTCGACGCGTGCATAACATTGAGCAGGCGCTAAAAATTGCGGAACAGCACAATATTTCCCGTAGCGAAACGGATGTTCCCGCTGATGAACTCCCTGACTCAGAAATGTTCCTCCTTGGTCGTCCAATGCTTCAGGCCCGGCTGGAAAATATCCAGGCCGTTGGCCCTGATTTCGATCTTGATTACGACCAAAACCGCGCCATGCTCAACACGCTCAACGTCGGTCCAACGCTGGATCCGCGTTTTCAGACCTATCGTTATTTGAGAACGCCTGAAGAACCTGTAAAACGCGATAGTCCGCGTCGCGCATTCCTGATGATCATGTGGGGGATTGTGGGCGCACTGACTGGCGCTGGCGTGGCGTTAATGCGTCGCCGCACAAACTAAGAACGCCGTCTACGATGAAGGCTGCGGCCTTCATCGTCTAATCGAAGAGAATCGATGTGAAAGTACTAACCGTATTTGGCACCAGGCCGGAGGCCATTAAGATGGCGCCTCTGGTTCATGCGCTGGCCAGAGATCCTGATATTGAAGCGAAAGTCTGCGTGACTGCCCAGCACCGCGAGATGCTCGATCAGGTTTTAACCCTCTTTTCTATCGTCCCGGATTACGATCTAAATATTATGAAACCGGGGCAGGGACTGACGGAAATTACCTGCCGTATCTTGCAAGAGTTAAAGCCTATCCTTGAGTCGTTCAGGCCAGATGTGGTGCTGGTGCACGGCGACACCACCACCACCGTGGCGACCAGCCTGGCCGCGTTCTACCAGCGTATCCCTGTTGGCCATGTTGAAGCGGGTCTGCGTACCGGCAATCTTTATTCCCCTTGGCCGGAAGAGGCCAACCGCACGCTCACAGGCCACCTGGCGATGTACCATTTTGCGCCAACCGAAAACTCACGTCAGAACCTGCTGCGAGAAAACATCAGCGACAGCAAAATCTTTGTTACCGGCAATACGGTTATTGACGCGCTGATTTGGGTGCGTGACCGCGTGCTGGCTAACAGCGAGCTTCAGGCTGAACTTGCTGCACGCTATCCGTTCCTGAACAACGGCAAGAAAACGATTCTGGTAACGGGGCACCGCCGCGAAAGTTTTGGTCGTGGCTTTGAGCACATCTGCCATGCGCTGGCTGAAATCGCCGCGCAGAACGACGATGTGCAGATTGTCTATCCGGTGCACCTCAACCCTAACGTCAGCGAACCGGTCAACCGTATCCTGGGCCACGTGGAGAACGTGCTCCTGATTGAGCCGCAGGACTATATGCCGTTTGTCTGGCTGATGAACCACGCCTGGCTGATCCTGACCGATTCCGGCGGTATTCAGGAAGAAGCGCCTTCCCTCGGCAAACCGGTGCTGGTAATGCGTGAAACCACCGAACGTCCGGAAGCGGTGACTGCCGGTACGGTACGTCTGGTGGGAACGGATCCGCGTCGTATCGTCGAAGAGGTCACGCGCTTACTGCATGACGAAGAAGAGTATCAGGCGATGAGCCGGGCCCATAACCCGTACGGTGATGGCCAGGCTTGTGGTCGTATTTTGCACGCACTTAAACACAATCGGGTAACGCTATGAGTTTTACTACCATCTCTGTCGTTGGTCTTGGCTATATCGGGCTGCCTACCGCCGCGGCCTTTGCCTCTCGTCAAAAGCAGGTTGTCGGCGTTGATATCAACGCGCGCGCGGTGGAAACCATCAACCGTGGCGAAATTCATATCGTGGAGCCCGATCTCGATCGCGTGGTGAAAAAGGCGGTGGAAGGTGGCTTCCTGCGTGCCAGCACTACGCCGGTGGAAGCCGATGCGTACCTGATTGCTGTTCCCACCCCGTTTAAAGGCGATCATGAGCCAGACATGGCTTACGTCGAGGCGGCAGCAAAATCAATTGCGCCCGTGCTCAGGAAAGGCGCGCTGGTAATCCTTGAGTCCACTTCGCCTGTTGGGGCAACCGAGCAAATGGCGCAGTGGCTGGCCGAGGCGCGTCCCGACCTCAGCTTCCCGCAGCAGGCGGGAGAAGAGGCCGACATCAATATCGCCTACTGCCCTGAGCGCGTGCTGCCGGGCCAGGTGATGGTGGAACTGATTAAAAATGACCGCGTGATTGGCGGCATGACGCCAGGCTGCTCCGCGCGCGCCAGCGAGCTGTATAAGATCTTCCTTGAAGGCGAATGCGTGGTGACCAACTCCCGCACCGCCGAAATGTGCAAACTGACGGAAAACAGCTTCCGCGACGTCAACATTGCGTTTGCAAACGAGCTGTCGCTGATTTGCGCCGATCGGGGGATTAACGTCTGGGAACTGATTAGCCTTGCTAACCGCCATCCGCGCGTGAATATTCTTCAGCCGGGACCGGGCGTAGGCGGGCACTGTATTGCGGTCGACCCGTGGTTTATCGTAGCGCAAAACCCGGAACAGGCGCGCCTGATCCGTACCGCGCGCGAAGTGAACGACTACAAGCCTCAGTGGGTGCTTAATCAGGTTAAAGCCACGGTTGCCGATTGCCTGGCCGAGAGCGGCAAGCGCGCGAGCGAGCTGAAAATTGCCTGCTTTGGTCTGGCATTCAAACCGAATATTGACGATCTGCGCGAAAGCCCGGCGATGGCCATTGCCGAAACGATCGCCCACTGGCACAGCGGTGAAACGCTGGTGGTTGAGCCGAATATTCACGAGCTGCCGGCAAAACTTGCGGGTCACTGCACCCTTACCGCACTGGATAACGCGCTGGCGACGGCGGATGTGCTGGTGCTGCTGGTGGATCACAACGCGTTTAAAGCCGTTTCCGGTGATGCCGTATCCCAGAAGTATATTGTTGATACTAAAGGCGTGTGGCGTTGAGTACGCTCAACGGCGTGCTGGAATCGCTTGAGTGGGAAAGCGCATTTTTTTCCCGCCCTTCGGCGATAGTACGTTTGCGCGAGAATGCCCCCGCGTTGCAGGACGCAGACTTCAGCGCCTGGCAGCGCGTACAGGCGAAGATCCCGGCGGACCGCGCCGATCTGCTGGACGCGCTCCAGCAGCACGGATTCCGGCTGGTTGAAGGTGAGGTCGATCTCTCAATTAACGTGACCCTTCACGGCACCCCGGGCGCGGAAGTGGCATCAGAGCAGGACATTCCAGCGCTGCGCCAGATGGCGGCACGGGCCTTCGCTCAGAGCCGCTTTCGTGTTCCCTGGTATGGACCTGATGACAGCGGTCGTTTTTATGCCCAGTGGATTGAGAATGCGGTTAAAGGCACGTTTGACCACGTTTGTCTGGTGTTCCGCGCTGCGGAGGGGCAGATTCAGGGCTTTGTTTCGCTTCGCAAGCTCAACGAGCGCGAAGCGCGCATCGGTTTGTTAGCCGGTCGCGGCATGGGCGCGAAACTCATGCAGGCGGCGCTGCACTGGGCGCATCAACAACAGGTTTCGACGCTGCGGGTAGCGACCCAGATGGGCAACACCGCTGCGCTTAAACGTTATATCGCGAGTGGTGCCAGCATCAACGCCACCGCCTACTGGTTATACAGGTGACAAAATGATTCCATTTAACGCGCCTCCCGTCGTGGGCACTGAACTTGATTATATGCAGTCCGCTATGGGCAGCGGCAAGCTCTGCGGCGACGGCGGTTTTACCCGTCGCTGCCAGCAGTGGATGGAGCAACGTTTTCAGAGTGCTAAGGTACTGCTGACGCCGTCCTGCACCGCTTCGCTCGAAATGGCGGCGCTGCTGCTGGATATTCAGCCCGGCGATGAAGTGATTATGCCGAGCTACACCTTCGTCTCCACGGCAAACGCGTTCGTCCTGCGCGGCGCAAAAATTGTGTTTGTGGATATCCGTCCGGATACGATGAATATCGACGAAACGCTGATTGAAGCGGCGATCACCGACAAAACGCGGGCGATTGTCCCGGTGCATTACGCGGGCGTGGCCTGTGAAATGGACACCATCATGGCGATCGCCAAAAAGCACAACCTGTTCGTGGTGGAAGACGCCGCGCAGGGCGTGATGTCCACCTACAAAGGTCGCGCGCTGGGAACCATCGGCCATATCGGCTGCTTTAGCTTCCACGAAACCAAAAACTACACCGCAGGCGGTGAGGGTGGCGCGACGCTGATTAACGATCGTGCGCTGGTTGAGCGTGCGGAAGTGATCCGTGAAAAAGGGACTAACCGCAGCCAGTTCTTCCGTGGTCAGGTGGATAAATACACCTGGCGCGATATCGGCTCAAGCTACCTGATGGCAGATCTGCAGGCCGCGTACCTGTGGGCGCAGCTTGAAGCGGCAGAGCGTATCAATCTGCAACGCCTCTCCCTGTGGCAAACCTACTACGACGCGCTGCAGCCGCTGGCGAAAGCGGGGCGTATTGAGCTGCCGACCATTCCGGCAGACTGCGTCCACAATGCCCATATGTTCTACATCAAGCTGCGCGATAACGACGATCGCAGCAAGCTGATCGCCTGGCTGAAAGAGGCGGAAATTATGGCGGTATTCCACTATATCCCGCTGCACTCAAGCCCGGCTGGAGAAGCGTTTGGGACGTTTGCCGGTGAAGACCGCTACACCACCAAAGAGAGCGAACGCCTGCTCCGCCTGCCTCTGTTCTACAACCTCGCGCCGGTGAACCAGCGTACGGTAATCAATACGCTTCTGAGTTATTTCGGCTGATATGTCTCTGGCAAAAGCGTCGGTGTGGACGGCAGCGTCCACGCTTGTAAAAATTGGCGCCGGGCTGCTGGTCGTCAAGCTGCTGGCCGTCTCATTTGGCCCTTCAGGCGTTGGTCTGGCGGGAAATTTCCGCCAGCTGGTCACGGTGCTTGGCGTTCTGGCAGGCGCCGGGATATTCAACGGCGTGACCAAATACGTCGCCCAGCATCGCGACGATGCCGAAAAGCTCCGGACCGTGGTGGGCACCTCTTCCGCCATGGTGCTGGGCTTTTCCACGCTGCTGGCTGCGGTATTTTTGCTGGCGGCAGCACCGATTAGCCAGGGGCTGTTCGGACACACGCACTATCAGGGGCTGGTGCGGCTGGTGGCGCTCGTTCAGATGGGCATCGCCTGGGCGAACCTGCTGCTGGCGCTGATGAAAGGCTTCCGCGATGCCGCCGGGAATGCGCTGGCGCTCATCCTCGGTAGCGTCATCGGCGTGATTGCCTACTACTTTTGCTACCGGCTGGGCGGCTATGAAGGCGCACTGCTGGGTCTGGCGCTGGTGCCTGCCCTGGTGGTCATTCCGGCGGCCTTCATGGTGATGCGCAGGGGCGACGTCCCGCTGAGCTACCTGAAGCCGCAGTGGGACAAGATGCTGGCGGGCCAGCTGGCGAAATTTACGCTGATGGCCCTCATCACTTCCGTCACGATTCCGGTGGCCTACGTGATGATGCGAAACCTGCTGGCGGCGCATTACAACTGGGACGAGGTCGGAATCTGGCAGGGCGTAAGCAGCATTTCCGATGCCTACCTACAGTTTATTACGGCTTCCTTTAGCGTCTATTTGCTGCCAACCTTATCGCGCCTGACTTCCAGGCAGGATATTACCCGCGAGATTTTTCGCTCCCTGCGTTTTGTGCTGCCAGCTGTTGCGGTCGCCAGCTTTACCGTCTGGCTATTGCGTGATGTCGCCATCTGGCTGCTGTTCTCGGCGAAGTTTACCGCCATGCGCGACCTTTTTGCCTGGCAGCTGGTCGGCGATGTGCTGAAAGTAGGGGCTTACGTTTTCGGCTATCTGGTGATTGCGAAGGCGTCGCTGCGGCTGTATATCCTGGCAGAGATTAGCCAGTTTGCGCTGCTGACGGCGTTTTCTCACTGGCTGATCCCTGCCCACGGCGCGCTGGGAGCGGCTCAGGCCTATATGGCAACCTATATCGTTTATTTCGCTGCCTGCTGCGGCGTATTTTTACTTTGGCGTAAACGCGCATGACTGCACTGATTCACATACTGGGATCGGACATTCCGCATCATAACCAGACCGTACTTCGCTTCTTCAACGATGAGCTGGCATCCGGCACGCCCGATGCGCGCGAGTTTATGGTCGCTGGAAAGGATAACGGCCTGAGCGCGGCGTGTCCGGCGCTGAACATCACGTTCTGGCCAGACAAAGCGGCACTGAAGAAGGCCGTCGTGGCTAAAGCCAAAACGGATCGTACCCAGCGTTTCTTCTTCCACGGACAGTTCAACGCCGGGCTGTGGCTGGCGCTGTTAAGCGGTGGGATCAAGCCTTCCCAGTTCAGCTGGCACATCTGGGGGGCCGATCTCTACGAAGTCGCCCGGGGCTGGAAATTCCGTCTTTTCTATCCGCTGCGTCGTCTGGCGCAGGCGCGCGTGGGCTGTGTTTTTGCCACCCGTGGCGATCTCAACTACTTTGCCAGGCAGCACCCGAAGGTTCGCGGGGAGCTGCTTTATTTTCCAACCCGTATGGATCCGGCGCTGAACGGCATGGCGAATGACGCGGTTCGTGAGGGCAAGCTGACCATCCTGGTGGGGAATTCCGGCGATCGCAGTAACGAGCATGTCGCGGCGCTCCGGGCGGTGCATCAGCAGTTTGGCGATACGGTAAGCGTGGTGGTGCCGATGGGCTATCCCGCCAGCAACGACGCCTATATCGACGAGGTTCGCCAGCAGGGGCTAGCGCTGTTTAGCGCGGAAAATCTGCACATTCTCAGCGACAGGCTGGAATTTAATGACTACCTCGCACTGCTGCGAAAATGCGATCTGGGCTATTTCATCTTTGCCCGTCAGCAGGGGATTGGCACGCTGTGTCTGCTGATTCAGGCGGGTGTGCCGTGCGTGCTCAACCGCGAAAACCCGTTCTGGCAGGACATGACCGAGCAGCATATCCCGGTGCTGTTTACCTCCGACACGCTAAATGTCGACGTCGTGCGGGAAGCACAGCGCCAGCTCGCGCTGGTGGATAAAAATAGCATCGACTTTTTCAGCCCGAACTACCTTACGCCGTGGCACCGCGCGCTGCGTATTGCTTCAGGAGACAACGCATGAGCCAGTTGCAGTTTAGCGGCCTGCTGGTGGTCTGGCTGCTGAGCACGCTGTTTATCGCCACGCTCACCTGGTTTGAGTTCCGGCGCGTACGTTTTAACTTCAACGTATTCTTCTCGCTGCTGTTTTTGCTGACCTTTTTCTTTGGCTTCCCGCTGACCAGCATCCTCGTGTTCCGCTTTGATGTTGGCGTCGCGCCACCGGACATTTTGCTTCAGGCGCTGCTCTCTGCCGCCTGCTTCTACGCGGTGTACTACGTCACCTACAAAACGCGCCTGCGGGCTGCGAAAGACGCTACGCCCCGTCGCCCGCTTTTTACCATGAACCGGGTAGAAACCCATCTGACGTGGGTCATGCTGATGACCATCGCCCTGGTCAGCGTGGCGATTTTCTTCATGCATAACGGCTTCCTGCTGTTTAAGCTCCAGTCCTACAGCCAGATATTCTCCGCCGAGGTCTCCGGAGTCGCGCTTAAGCGTTTCTTCTACTTCTTCATTCCGGCGATGCTGGTGGTCTTTTTCCTGCGTCAGGACAGCAAAGCCTGGCTGTTCTTCCTGGTCAGCACGGTCGCGTTTGGCATTCTGACCTATATGATCGTCGGCGGTACGCGCGCCAACATCATTATCGCCTTCGCGATTTTCCTGTTTATCGGCATTATTCGCGGCTGGATCTCCCTGTGGATGCTGGTGGCGGCAGGCGTCTTTGGCATTGTGGGGATGTTCTGGCTGGCGCTGAAGCGCTATGGATTGAACGTGGCCGGCGACGAAGCGTTTTACACCTTCCTGTACCTCACGCGCGATACCTTCTCTCCGTGGGAAAACCTGGCGCTACTGCTGCAAAACTACGACAAGATCGAATTCCAGGGGCTGGCGCCGATTGCGCGCGATTTTTACGTCTTTATCCCGTCGTGGCTGTGGCCCGATCGTCCCGGTATTGTCCTCAACACGGCGAACTATTTTACCTGGGAAGTGCTGAACAACCATTCCGGTCTGGCGATTTCGCCAACCCTGATCGGCTCGCTGGTGGTGATGGGCGGTAACTGGTTTATCCTGCCTGGCGCGATCGCGGTAGGGCTGATAATAAAATGGTTCGACTGGCTGTACACGCTGGGCAATGAAGAGACCAACCGCTACAAAGCCGCTGTTTTGCACAGTTTCTGTTTCGGTGCCATTTTCAATATGATCGTTCTGGCGCGCGAGGGGCTGGATTCGTTCGTCTCACGCGTGGTGTTCTTTATGGTCGTTTTCGGCATCTGTCTGCTGCTGGCAAAACTCCTGTACTGGCTGTTTGAAAGTGCAGGGCTTGTGCACAGACGTGAGCCACAGGGCAGCACAACGCTGCCGCAAGTCTGAGTAGGGATTATCATGACGGATACAACTTCAGCACCGCGTTATGCGCTGCGTGGTCTACAGCTTATCGGCTGGCGCGATATGCAACATGCGCTGGATTTTCTGTTCGCGGACGGGCAGATGAAATCGGGCACGCTGGTGGCCATCAACGCAGAAAAAATGCTGGCGGTTGAGGACAATGCGGAAGTGAAAGGCCTGATTGAGGCCGCGGAGTTCAAATACGCAGACGGTATAAGCGTGGTGCGTTCAATCCGGAAAAAGTTTCCTGGCGCTAATGTTTCTCGCGTGGCGGGAGCCGATCTCTGGGAGCGGCTTATGGAGCGCGCAGGGGCTGAAGGCACGCCGGTGTTTCTGATAGGCGGTAAGCCCGAGGTGCTGGCGCAGACGGAACAAAAGCTGCGCAGCCAGTGGAACGTTAACATCGTGGGCAGCCAGGATGGCTACTTCCGGCCGGAAGACCGCCAGGCGCTCTTTGAGCGCGTGCGCGACAGCGGGGCGAAAATTGTCACCGTTGCCATGGGATCACCGCGCCAGGAGATCCTGATGCGTGATTGCCGTCTGGTCAGCCCGGATGCGCTTTATATGGGCGTTGGCGGCACCTACGACGTCTTTACCGGCCACGTTAAGCGTGCGCCAAAGGTCTGGCAAAACCTGGGGCTGGAGTGGCTGTACCGCCTGCTTTCCCAGCCGACGCGTATCAAACGGCAGATTCGTCTGCTGCGCTACCTCGCCTGGCACTACACCGGAAAAATGTAACCACAAGGCAGCGCGATCTGCTGTTCGCGCTGTAACGCCTCCCGCAAAACTGCTGAGTTTATGTGCAATGCATTCATTTTTTTAATGCATTGTTTGCCATTTGCCAGAATTTAAGAAACCATTCGCTCCGTATTTCAGTACCCCTCAAAAATAATAACCGGCAGCAAGTCGGGAAACAGCAAACACAACCGAGGATTTATGGCAGAGAAAAAACCGGAGCTTCAGCGTGGGCTGGAAGCTCGACACATTGAATTGATCGCGCTGGGCGGAACAATCGGCGTTGGCCTGTTTATGGGCTCGGCAAGCACGCTGAAGTGGGCGGGCCCTTCCGTCCTGCTGGCCTATATCATTGCCGGGCTGTTCGTCTTCTTCATCATGCGCTCCATGGGCGAAATGCTGTTCCTGGAGCCGGTGACGGGCTCTTTCGCCGTTTACGCCCACCGTTATATGAGCCCGTTTTTCGGCTATCTCACGGCCTGGTCGTACTGGTTTATGTGGATGGCCGTCGGCATTTCAGAGATCACCGCCATCGGGGTCTACGTGCAGTTCTGGTTCCCGGAGATGGCCCAGTGGATACCCGCGCTTATCGCCGTAGGGCTGGTAGCGCTGGCGAACCTTGCCGCCGTTCGTCTTTACGGCGAAATCGAGTTCTGGTTTGCGATGATCAAAGTCACCACTATCATCGTAATGATTGTCGTGGGCCTCGGCGTCATCTTCTTTGGCTTCGGTAACGGCGGGCACGCCATCGGTTTTGGTAACCTGACCGGGCACGGCGGCTTCTTTGCGGGCGGCTGGAAGGGCTTCCTGACGGCGCTCTGTATCGTGGTGGCATCCTATCAGGGCGTTGAGCTGATCGGCATTACCGCGGGTGAGGCGAAAAACCCACAGGTCACGCTGCGTAGCGCGGTTGGCAAGGTGCTGTGGCGTATCCTGATTTTCTACGTGGGTGCGATCTTTGTTATCGTCACCATATTCCCCTGGAACGAGATCGGCACTACCGGCAGCCCGTTTGTCTTAACCTTCGCTAAGATTGGCATCACGGCGGCAGCCGCCATTATCAACTTTGTGGTGCTGACGGCGGCGCTCTCGGGCTGTAACAGCGGGATGTACAGCTGCGGACGCATGCTTTACGCGCTCTCGCAAAACAAACAGCTGCCGGCAGTGATGGGCAAAGTCTCCCGCGTGGGGGTCCCCGTGGCGGGCGTGGCGGTGTCGATTGTGATCCTGCTGATTGGCTCTTGCCTGAACTACATCATCCCGAATCCGCAGCGCGTATTCGTTTATGTTTATAGCGCCAGCGTGCTGCCGGGGATGGTGCCGTGGTTTGTTATTCTGATTAGCCAGCTGCGTTTTCGTCAGGCGCACAAACAGGCGATTGCCAGCCATCCGTTCCGCTCCATTCTGTTCCCGTATGCGAACTATTTAACGATGGCGTTCCTGATTTGCGTATTAATTGGAATGTACTTTAATGAAGATACCCGCATGTCGCTGTTTGTCGGGATGATCTTCCTGGCCGCCGTGACGGCTGCCTATAAGCTTTTTGGCCTCGGCCGCCGTGGCTCCGCCCAGAAAGTGGAGGAATAAGCGGCAAAATGTGCAAACCATAACCAAACGCGCATTTTTTTCAAAAAAGCACTAGACAGCGGGGGCGGAGGTACGTAATATCCAGCCCCGCAACGGCGCTAAGCGCCCGTAGCTCAGCTGGATAGAGCGCTGCCCTCCGGAGGCAGAGGTCTCAGGTTCGAATCCTGTCGGGCGCGCCATTTTAGTCCCGGCGCTAGAGCTGCGGTGGTCTGAGAAGTAGTCAGAACCGCGTGAAAGAATACAGTGGTGGCTATAGCTCAGTTGGTAGAGCCCTGGATTGTGATTCCAGTTGTCGTGGGTTCGAATCCCATTAGCCACCCCATTATTGAAAGAGTTGTGAATTGCGAAGGTGGCGGAATTGGTAGACGCGCTAGCTTCAGGTGTTAGTGTTCTTACGGACGTGGGGGTTCAAGTCCCCCCCCTCGCACCACGACTTTTTAATGAATTGAACTAAAAATTCAAAAAAGCAGTACATCGGCGAGTAGCGCAGCTTGGTAGCGCAACTGGTTTGGGACCAGTGGGTCGGAGGTTCGAATCCTCTCTCGCCGACCAATTTTGAACCCCGCTTCGGCGGGGTTTTTTGTTTTCTGCGCTTTTACATCCTGTAGTCCTTCCCCGACAGCACCCTTTTTCATTGTCGCGATTCAGCGACATTTAACCTGTTAATATTAAAAGATTTTTAATTTTATCGCTCTGGCTGTCTCCTGATGGCGACAAATTACCGCCTGCGGCGCTACGTTGTGCGGCTTCAGACGGCGCTTAACAGCATAATTTCCTTTAATCTTAAAATGTTGCGCGATGTAAAAGTTCTGCGTGTAAACCTGGCACATTACGTGCAATAATATACGTGTAGATGCTCATTCCATCTCGTATGTTCGCCTTAGTGCCTCATATACTCAGGAATGACGCAGAGCCGTTTACGGTGCTTATCGTCCACTGACAGATGTCGCTTCGGCCTCATCAGACACCATGGGCATAACGTTGAGTGAAGCACCAAATATGTTGTCTTACAGACCTGTTTTAACGCCTGCTTTTATAGCAGGCGTTTTTTTATGCCTAAAAAAAGGAGGCCGTCTGGCCTCCTTGATGATTACTGCTGCGTTCCGTTGTTCTGTAGCGTTAGCAAAAGCCCATCGCGTCGCATGGCGGCGGCCTCTTCCGGCTTGTGCTGCTTGTCCAGCGAATCGGCAAGCCAGGCGTAATCAAACGCGTCCGGGCGCTGTTTCAGCGCCGCGCGGAAGGCGAGGCTCGCCTCCTGCCATTCGCCGTGCTTCATCAGGGACTGGCCCAGCGTGCTCCACAGCAGCGGACGATCGCCGACGGTTTTAATCTGCTGGCGCAGCACTTTTTCGATCTGCTCAGGATTATTGGTCTTCAGGCGCGGGATCACCATCACCAGGCGATCGTCATACTGGCGCTTCAGGCCGTCGAGGAGGATCTCCTGCGCGGTGTCGTGGTCGTCACACTCGATCAGATGTTCCGCCATCGCTACCTGCAATGGAACCTGCTGGCGCGTTTTGCGGCTCTGGTTTTTCCACCAGGTTTTCAGGCCGTCGCTGCCGAGATCGGCACGCGCCTGATCCATCAGGCCAATCCAGGCCAGACGCTGAAGCTCATCACGATGTTCGTCATCGCCCACGTCGGCTTTCGCCATGGAAGGGATAATGTCCAGCAGCGAGCCCCAGGCACCGGTGCGAATGTACGCCTGTTCGGCTAGACGCAGCACTTCCGGATGGCGGGGGGTAATTTCCAGCAGGCGATCGACGCCGTGACGCGCCGCATGGTTCTCATTCCGCGCCAGCTGCAGGCGTACGCGGGTGATCTCAACCGGAATAGGATCCTTAGTAGAGAGCTCAGACGCGCGCTCAAGATGCTGATTCGCGCGCGCTTCATCGCCGCGCTGCTGTGCCGCTTCCGCCGCCAGCAGGTAGTTCACCACCGGCTGTTCGGCGTGGTCGGCATTTTTCGACATCAGCTTTTCAACCTGCTGATAGTCGCCCTCGGCCAGCTTCAGCAGCGCCTGCTCGGTCTGTTTACGGGCGCGACGGCGCTTACGACCAACGAACCAGCCGCGGGTATGGGCCCCGGTGCGGAAAATACGGCGCAGGATCCATTCCACCGCCAGCAGCACGACAACGCCCAGGATGAGGATAATCACAAGCCCGGTAACGCTGGTTTCAATATTGTAGTTATCGGTCTGGATCAGCACATAGCCCTGGTGCCCCGCGAGCATTGGCCCCAGCACGATCCCGGCGATAAGCAGGATGAAGAGCAAGAATACTTTTAGCATCATTACTCTCCTTGCGGCGCGCTTTCAGGCGCTGGCGCGGCGGCAGGGGTTTCAGCCGGGCGCTCCGCCGGAACGCCCGGCTGGGCCAGCAGGTTACGCACGCGCGTCTGCATGATCTTCTCAAGAATCGGCTGGCTTTCCAGCTTGTCCGGCACGTTCATGGTGATATTTTGCTGGCTCAGCTTGTCGATATCCTCAAGGAACGCGGTAGTGGTGGCGTCATTGGTATCGTAATAAGCCCGAACCCAGGTTGATACGTTATCCAGCGCCTGTTTGTAAGTCTCTTCCTGATGACGCGGCACGGCCTGAGCCGCCACCAGCAGGCGGGAGCGAATGTTTTCGCGCAGATAGACGTCCTGGTTCGGCGCTAACAGCGGCACGGCAGTTTCGTCGCGGCGGCGAATGGTAATAAAGCTGTCCATAAAGTTCTGCCAGCTCTTTTGCAGGTTAATACGCCACTCGCTCAGGGAGCTGGACAGCTCGGTACCGTCGGAATCCATCGGGGAGTCGTCGTCGTTATTATCGGCAAGCTGAAGGTTATCAATCTGGTTTGAGAGCTGATTCACCTTAAGAATGATGCCATCGTAATCGACCTGAGACACCGCCGACAGGCTGGCGATATCTTCCGTAATGGCGCGACGCGCGCCGATCAGGCTTGGATCGTTCATGTCGGCCAGGCTTGCGTCGGCGCTTTTCAGCAGCGCGGCGGCGGTGGTGACATCCTGATCGCTCCAGAGCTTACGTCCGGCCAGCTTCACCAGAAAATCGGCCTGCGAGAGCAGCCAGGTTTTGGCATCGGTCCCGGAAATCGTGGCGACTTTTTCCTGCACTTCGCTCAGCTGTTTGGTCAACGCTTCACGCTTGCTGTTCGCGTCGGCGAGGGCGGCGGCCTGCTGCTTAATCACGCCTTCCAGCTCGGCTTTTTGCGTCTCCTGCGCTTTTTGCAGGGCCGTGATTTGGTTCACCAGCGCGTCGCTGGTGGCCGTCTGGTTCGTGCCCTGTTTTTTCACCAGCCCGTAAAGACCCACGCCTGCGGCCAGCGCAATCGCGATGGCAATAACGCTCAGCGTAAGGCTGGTTTTGTTGCTGCCGTTTTTCTTCTCAACGGTTTTGTCTGTCGTCTCTGGCTGTGACGTGGTGTCCACAGTCTCCCTGGTCTCTTCAACCACGGCGGAGGATTTTTCGTGTTCCGTCATTATGGCTTCCCATTTGAGAGTTATTGTAATGCGCGCAGCAGCGCATCGTTGTCGGCGTTATCAGCGATCCGAATATCCTGCCAGCCCAGTTCCCGGGCGTGGTTCGCCAGACGCTCGCTGACGACCAGAAGCCGACAGCGGAGTAACCAGTTTTCGCGATACCAGAGCGGTATCAGCGACCAAAGCTGTTGTAACATTTCACCGCTGGTGACGACCAGCGTATTAATTCCGCGCGCCTGCCAGCGCATCGCCTCTTCTGCACCATCATAGTGTTTTGCACAACGCTGATAGCACTCAACAAACGTCACGTCCGCACCGCGTTCCCGCAGCGTTTCGCCCAGCAGCTCGCGGCCACCGTTGCCGCGCAAAATGAGCGCGCGCTTTCCGGCAATAGTTTGTAATTCAGGTAATTGTAGCAAGACTTCGCTGATTTCCCGATCTAACGGGTAACGAACATCTATTCCGCTGGCGGTATGTAAGGCCAGCGCGGTGGTGCGCCCGATGGCGAAATAGTGCGGGGCCTGGGGCCAGTTAACGGCCTGCTGTTGCAGCTGCGCATGGGCAAACTCCACGGCATGCTGCGACAGGGCAAAGAGCAGATCTCCTTCGCGGAGGGTATTCATCTGGTTCGGGAGCGTGGACAGCTCGCGACCGGGGGAGAATTCAATCAGCGGAAAACTCCAGGCCACCTGCCCCAGTGTGCGCAGACGGCTCACTAACTGCTCTCCTGCGGGAGAAGGGCGGGTGACAAGAATACTCATGCAGGGGGCTCTCCGTTATAGACCTCGGCCAGAATTTCACGTGCGCCGTTATTCAGCAGTTCTTCCGCCAGCGACACGCCAAGCTGCTCGGCATCCTGCGGCGTGCCGCGGCGTTCACCGCGCACCATCCGTGAACCGTCCGGCGCGCCGACCAGCGCACGCAGCCACAGTTCACCCTCGGTTAATTCAGCATAGCTGCCAATTGGCACCTGGCAGCCACCTTCAAGGCGAGTATTCATTGCGCGCTCGGCTTTTACGCGAACGGCGGTGTCGTCATGATTCAGCGGCGCGAGCAGTTCCTGAGTGCGCGCATCGTCCAGACGGCACTCAATGCCGACGGCTCCCTGACCGACGGCGGGCAGCGACAGCTCGGGTGGCAGCGCCACGCGAATGCGCGACTCCAGCCCCAGGCGTTTCAGACCTGCAACCGCAAGGATAATGGCATCGTAGTCGCCGTTATCCAGCTTGCCAAGGCGCGTGCCGACGTTACCCCGCAGCGAACGAATCACCAGGTCAGGGCGACGTTCAGCCAGCTGACACTGGCGGCGTAAGCTTGACGTGCCGACCACGCTGCCCTCTGGCAAAGCGTCGAGCGACGCATAGCGGTTAGAGACAAACGCATCGCGAGGATCTTCGCGCTCGCAGATAGTCACCAGCCCCAGCCCTTCCGGGAACTCAACGGGCACATCCTTCATCGAATGCACGGCGATATCGGCGCGGTTCTCAAGCAATGCCAGTTCCAGCTCTTTGACAAACAGGCCCTTCCCACCGACCTTGGCCAGCGGCGTATCAAGAATGACATCGCCACGCGTAACCATAGGCACCAGCTCAACGCGTAATCCGGTGTGGCAGGCTTCCAGGCGCTGCTTAACATAATGTGCCTGCCAGAGCGCAAGAGGACTTTGGCGTGTGGCAATTCTCAAAACATTGTCTAACATGCTTGTTACCGTCATTATCAATCGCTAACCATCCTAACATTGTTGACACTCGGATGGCAGTTTTACGGTTGATGAAGAGTGAGAGGGACGGGCGGCGTTCTCGTCAGCCACAGCCGTATTCAGGAATTTACACGTGCAGAACGATGCTACACTTGTATGTAGCGCATCTTTCTTTACGGTCAACCGGCAAGGTGTTAAATTGATCACGTTTTAGACCATTTTTTCGTCTGTACCACCAGAAAAGCAAAAGGCGAAAGAAGGGTAACGGTTATCTTTTTGAAATACTGCGGGTCCGCTGCTTTTTCTGTTTTGACTGGCGTGCGACACCCGGAAACATCAGGCGATACGTCTTGTACCTCTATATTGAGACTCTGAAACAGAGACTGGATGCCATCAACCAACTGCGTGTCGATCGCGCGCTTGCTGCCATGGGCCCTGCTTTCCAGCAGGTATACAGTCTACTGCCGACATTGTTGCACTATCACCATCCGCTAATGCCGGGTTACCTCGATGGTAACGTTCCCCAGGGCATTTGCCTCTTCACGCCTGATGAAACCCAACAGCACTACCTGACTGAACTTGAGCTTTACCGCGGCATGCCGCCGCAGGTCTCGCCGAAAGGTGAGCTGCCGATCACCGGGGTTTACTCCATGGGCAGCACCTCCTCGGTTGGGCAAAGCTGTTCGTCTGACCTGGATATCTGGGTCTGCCATCAGTCATGGCTCGATAACGAAGAGCGCCAGCTGCTGCAGCGTAAATGCAGCCTGCTGGAGAGCTGGGCGGCGTCGCTCGGCGTGGAAGTGAGCTTCTTCCTGATTGATGAAAACCGTTTCCGCCATAATGAAAGCGGCAGTCTGGGTGGTGAAGACTGTGGCTCGACTCAGCACATCCTGCTGCTGGATGAATTTTACCGTACTGCCGTTCGTCTGGCCGGGAAGCGTATTCTGTGGAATATGGTGCCGTGCGATGAAGAAGAGCATTACGACGACTACGTTATGTCGCTCTACTCGCAGGGCGTCCTGACGCCAAACGAGTGGCTGGATCTGGGTGGCCTTAGTTCCCTGTCCGCCGAAGAGTACTTTGGCGCAAGCCTCTGGCAGCTCTATAAAAGTATTGATTCGCCGTACAAAGCGGTGCTGAAAACCCTGCTGCTGGAAGCCTATTCCTGGGAATACCCTACGCCGCGCCTGCTGGCGAAAGATATCAAGCAGCGTCTGCACGACGGAGAGATTGTCTCCTACGGGCTTGATGCCTACTGCATGATGCTGGAACGCGTTACCGAATACCTGACGGCCATTGATGACACCACGCGTCTTGACCTGGTGCGCCGGTGTTTCTACCTCAAAGTCTGTGAAAAACTGAGCCGCGAACGCGCCTGCGTTGGCTGGCGTCGCGAAGTGGTGAGCCAGCTGGTTAAAGAGTGGGGATGGGACGAAGAGCGTCTCTCTATGCTCGACAACCGCGCCAACTGGAAGATCGATCAGGTGCGTGAAGCGCACAACGAATTGCTCGATGCGATGATGCAGAGCTACCGTAACCTGATCCGCTTTGCTCGCCGAAACAACCTGAGCGTTTCCGCCAGCCCGCAGGATATCGGGGTGTTGACCCGTAAGCTGTACGCCGCGTTTGAAGCGCTGCCGGGCAAAGTTACCCTGGTGAACCCGCAGATTTCGCCTGACCTGTCTGAGCCGAATCTGACCTTTATCTACGTGCCGCCGGGCCGCGCTAACCGCACCGGATGGTATCTGTACAACCGTGCGCCAAGCATGGATTCGATCATCAGCCATCAGCCGCTGGAGTATAACCGCTACCTGAACAAGCTGGTGGCCTGGGCCTGGTTTAACGGCCTGCTGACCTCGCGCACCCGCCTGTTTATCAAAGGCAACGAGGTGGTCGATTTAGCCAAATTGCAGGAGATGGTGGCGGATGTCTCCCACCACTTCCCGCTGCGTCTGCCGGCGCCAACGCCGAAAGCGCTCTATAGCCCATGCGAGATTCGCCACCTGGCGATCATCGTCAACCTGGAATATGATCCGACGGCGGCCTTCCGCAATCAGGTGGTCCATTTCGACTTCCGCAAGCTGGACGTCTTTAGCTTCGGCGAGCAGCAAAACTGCCTGGTGGGCAGCGTGGATCTGCTGTACCGCAACTCGTGGAACGAAGTGCGTACCCTGCACTTCAACGGCGAGCAGGCGATGATCGAAGCGCTGAAAACCATCCTCGGCAAGATGCATCAGGACGCCGCGCCGCCGGACAGCGTGGAAGTGTTCTGCTACAGCCAGCACCTGCGCGGCCTGATTCGTACCCGCGTGCAGCAGCTGGTTTCAGAGTGCATCGAGCTGCGCCTCTCCAGCACCCGTCAGGAAACCGGGCGTTTCAAAGCGCTGCGCGTCTCCGGACAGACCTGGGGCCTGTTCTTTGAACGTCTGAACGTGTCGGTGCAGAAGCTGGAAAACGCCATTGAGTTCTACGGCGCGATTTCGCACAACAAGCTGCATGGCTTGTCCGTTCAGGTGGAAACCAACCACGTCAAGCTGCCGCAGGTGGTGGACGGCTTTGCGAGTGAAGGGATTATTCAGTTCTTCTTCGAAGAGTCGGGCGACAACGCCGGGTTTAACATCTACATCCTGGATGAAACCAACCGCGCCGAGGTGTATCACCACTGTGAAGGCAGTAAAGAGGAGCTGGTGCGCGACGTCAGCCGCTTCTATTCGTCCTCGCATGACCGCTTCACCTACGGCTCAAGCTTCATCAACTTCAACCTGCCGCAGTTCTACCAGATTGTGAACGTGGACGGGCGCGCGCAGGTGATCCCGTTCCGTACGCAGGCGATTACGCCCGCCGTGCCTGCTAATCAGGATACCGCACCGCTGTTGCAACAGTATTTCTCCTGAGTATTTTTGCCGGGTGGCGCTTGCGCTTACCCGTCCTGCGGTTCGAGCCGTTGCAGGCCCGGTGCATAGCCGCCACCGGGCAGCAAAAAACTACCTGAAACTCACGTCCTCGCCCGCCTGCGCCGTCGCTGCCTGCTCCAGCAGATCCCAGAACGTTTCGCCGCTGCGGTCGCAAATCCACTCGTCCCCTTTCAGAGCAAAGTGATAGCCGCCCTGTTTGGCCGCCAGCCATACCTGGTGAAGCGGCTCCTGGCGGTTAATAATGATTTTGCTGCCGTTTTCAAAACTCAGGGTCAGGATCCCGCCGTTGATTTCACAATCGATATCGCTGTCGCCGTCCCAGTCGTCCAGACGCTCTTCGATGGTCATCCACAGGGTGTCGGCGAGGCGATGAAATTCACTGTCGTTCATGGTGTTGTTCCTGTTTTTCGTGATGGCGGCAGTATAACGCTAAATAATTCCCGTTGCAGGAAAGCGGCAAACTCTTGCTTTTGTGTCTTCTCCTGCGATGATAGAAACAGATTTGAACTTACGGGCAACCTCTACATGAAAAACGTCTTTCGAACGCTTGCCGTTCTTGTCACTCTGTTTAGCCTGACCGGCTGTGGACTGAAAGGGCCGCTGTACTTCCGCCAGAGGATAAAAACGCACCACCCGCCGACGAAACCGGTGCAAAGGTGGTATCGAGTCATCAACGCCGAATACTAACGATCGCGGCAACAACGGTGGCCCGACTCAGGTCAATCTCTGACGATTACGTTCTGTACCCGCGCAATGGAGCAAATGATGCAGTTCTCTAAGATGCATGGCCTTTGGCAACGATTTTTATGGTCGTCGACGCGGTAACGCAGAATGTTTTTTTCTCCCCGGAGCTGATCCGTCGTCTGGCGGTCGACACGTGGGGGTGGGGTTTGATCAGCTGCTGGTGGTGGAACCTCTTACGATCCTGACCTGGACTTCCACTATCGCATTTTTAACGCCGACGGCAGTGAAGTCTCCCAGTGCGGCAACGGCGCGCGCTGTTTTGCCCGCTTTGTTCGCCCTGAAAGGGCTGACCAACAAGCGCGATATCCGCGTCAGCACGGCCAATGGCCGGATGGTGCTCAGCGTCACTGACGACGAGCTTGTGCGCGTGAACATGGGCGAGCCGAACTTCGAACCGTCTGCCGTGCCGTTTCGCGCCAACAAAGCGGAAAAGACCTATATCATGCGTGCCGCCGAGCAGACAGTATTGTGCGGCGTCGTCCTCGATGGGTAACCCGCACTGCGTAATT